>JAIPRL010002815.1:0-54137 GCA_025469235.1 Pemphigus obesinymphae | reverse complement strand
CTTAAAAGTACCAACTAGATGCAATTTGCTACCGGAAACCGGGTATGAGTGTAAAGATCGGAGTACTCCTTCTGGTAGAAAAAGTGTTTACAGAAAAAAAAATAAATAAATAAAAAATAAAAATAAACATCATTATAAAACCATAAGCTTCTTCGCTACGCTCAGAATCTAAAAGTTAGTGTTTTAAGAATGGGAGAAAAAAGTATTTTGTACCTTCGATAATGAGCTTTATATTTAGAAAATTTTAAAACCCCAATGAAGTTATCTCTGAAATATTGTCATCTACAAATTGTATAATAAGTGTTAAAACTTAAAAATCACTTTAAAAAGCCATTTATTTGTTTTACGTAAACGTATTTTTAAACAAATATTGTGATAACATCACAATAAAAATAGTACTTACACAGGACTATTTTCTAATTACTTTTCAATTATATTAAAATATTCTATGAATTATAAAGATTTATACAACTTAATTTTTAATAAATAACATTAATATATTATCATTAAAAAAATTTTTTTTCATATAAATTTATTTTGTATTTAAAATTGTATTTATACAAATGACACATACCTATATATCTACAAACAAAAACAATAATAATATAGGTATACAACAATTATTTAAAACAAACATTTTTAATGTACATAGGATTAAGTAAAAATGTAGAGTGGATTATTCAACGTATACGATGATTATAGCCATAGGAAATATGGTAAAAAACTGAGAAGAAAAAAGAATGTGAGCATAATTTTAGAGAAATAGGTTGGGAGATTAATTAAGTTATTGCCGCTTGAGAAGAGAAAAATTAAATACATTTTATCATGAGATGATAAAATAGGGCGGTAATTATACTCAATTCATTCCTTACAAAGTAAAATTCTAGTCATTGCAACAGTAAATATACATAATTTAAAGATGAGCCAAATTTAAAAAAAGATTAACTTTCAGAAAATATTGAAAAGTAAACTTTTTAATTACACCGAGAATGTATAACTGTTGAGAATATTTATAATTTACTAAAAAAAAAAAATATAGATAGGTATATAATATATATATATTATGTATTACGTTTAAAAATTTTATATAAATTTTCGATGAATGAACAATTGATGAAACTACGAAGTTGATTGAATAAATTTCTTTGATTTTTATTGTATTTTTTTAATTTTAAAATAAATAATTTAGTCGGTAGTTCAACTCGATCATTATTTTTTAATTAAAATTCTAATTTTTTACTTTTTTGTTTTATTACAACAAAAATGATAACGGATAAAATATACTCGTGTGAGATATACTGTGTAATTCGTGAAAGTCACTATTTAGTGTCTTTTAAACCAAATTAAAATGAGAAAAAAAGTTCATTTTTTATTAGGAAAAAAATATCCGACAGTCGTCCGTCATCAGCTTAACGAGCGGCGACGGAGAAATCCTCTCCCCCCCCCCTCCATAAATTGAAGGCCAAACATAAAACACGAAATCGTTGGGGAAATGACTTTTTTTTTTAATTCCTCTAGTCAGTTTTGTGTTCAAAAAAATAAACTCCCATTGTATATTGTATTGTATTATATGTATGTTGTATTGTATATTGTATTATTCGGATTAACGTATTACGGCGGCTATAAGTGTTCTAAAAAATAATATGAAAAACACCCCTCTAAATGTTTTTCACCCAGTGCTATATTATATAATACACTTTAAAACCTTCTAGGACATCCCAGTGATGACAACAAAAGCTCCGATTGATAATAATGTATATACGAATACATAAAAAATAAAATGTTTTTCTAAAAAATATTTTGCCTCTTTAATTTTGATTTGTGTTCGTTTTACCTTATTGTACTATCCTATTTATGACTATATTATGTTTTTTTTTGAAAATTTTTTTTTAAATTTTAATGCTTTATTATTTTGGACTCTTTATTCTTTATTTCCATCTCCACACGTAGGTTGGACCAGACCATGTTAACTTATACCTGTAAATTCGATGACACTGATGTTAGTAGCGAAGTAAATCAGTCGCTTCGCTAGTGTTCTATCTCATGGAATAATTTATTTTACTCCATGAACGAAATTAAACGATCAAAATAAAGATTTGAATTTTATAACCTGACAAAAATGAAATGTTAAAACGTCGCATTCGATGTCCAAGTCCAATAGCCTTACGAGTTTTTTCTGTCTGCGATTTTTTTCATTTTCACCAATTTTACCAAAATTTTCTTGTATTTTTAATTATATTTTGTTGCTACATCATTTGTCCACTATGTTATCCGTCAAGTGCTGTGTGCTTGGCTTCAAAAGCGGTGGTAAATCGGTGAGAAAACATTCTTTTCCTATGGAAAATATGAATTCGCTGCCTGGATTTCAAGAACTGGGAACATGAAATGAAAAAATATTTCCAAGCCGTATGTGAGGAAGTAATACCTTATATATATACCAAAACATTTTAACAGTTCTTGGTATAGTCCGGGAACTATTCGATTGAAGAAAGATTTAATGCCTACTTCAGCATTACCAAGTATGTATTATTTATATTATTTAAGATTACTATGTAGTATGTACCTATACCTAGATAATAACAATGCATCAATAAAACATATTATACAAATTGTATATAGGTATAGGTGTATATTATGAAGTATATATTACATTATAAGTGTATATTACTATCATAATAGTATTATACGTGTAGAAATAAGAGATATACTAGGATATGTTTTATACTAGGTTAACGTAAACCATATATGTTATCTCTGTCTAAGAAAAAATACCAATAAACAATAGGTACTCACTTCACAACACTGATGAGTTTTGTGTAATTGTTTAACTCGTATATACTTAAGTATATTATAATATATTGAAAAGTAATTTGTCGAATGTTTAATAATTTAACCTATTTTAATTCTAGTTATAATTTCACCTGAGATTCCATTAGATGGCCCTGAGCAACTACTCATAGACGAGTTAATCGAAATTGTAAATCTAATCATTTTGGATGAAACTTATGTCTGACAATGGTAAGCATATTAATTGAATTTGTTATTTAAATATAAGTAACTAATATTATGTTGAACATACTTTTCAGATCCAAAATACAGTATACTGACCAATTCTGTAGCTACAGTAAAGTTTTTTCTTTTCATGGACAAGGTTTTTGATTTTGTCAATGCAAGTACAATCAATGCTGAACTGGGAGAGCCATTAAGAAGTATGGTAAGAGATAGATCTCTACATGTCGATCATTGGAAGTATACCATCAAAGTATTTGAGCCTATGAAATATATCCATTGGAATGTTTTTTTGGTAGTGTTATTAATCATGGTATAAGAATTGAAAATCCTATGTTATCAATTATTTAATATGACTTTATATCAAGCCTGCCTCATACTCATGTAAACATCACGAACCCCCCGCGCCGTCTTTTTCACTGTGACATCATCCGTAGTATAAATTCTGCGACGGCACAATAGTATGCCGTATTCTTATGCCAAATGTTTCTATAATAAACGTTAATTATAGTTGAATTTAAACTGCAGAACTTAATAAAACAATTGTTATTAAAGGTAGTTTTACCAAATAATCACTATTTATTGAATTTAAATTACAATGGCAATAATTATAATTTATAAAACGTTTTTCAAAAGTGTTGTTATTATTATAGATAAATCGGTACCTAAAAAAATATTACACTAAAATTAATAATGATACTATGATAGGTAATATCTTATGCCAAAAATATAAATAAATAATTATTTATATATTAATTTTATATATATAAAAATAATGAATTTTTTAACTATTATATTTAATCGGCTGAGTATTTATTACCTATAATATTATAACATAAAATATATTACCGACCCGTGGAACGATATATTAGATCCATTTTGCCTTGCTGTAGTTTTGTGGACATGTCGCAATAGTGAAACAAGAACCGCCAATTAGTACGATAGTCTTCGAAGACATATTCGTAACTTACAATTTGTAAAATAAAAATGATAAAAACTTTTTATATATTATATAATTTAAAAACTATCTTTATGCTAAAAACTTGTACTTCTCGTATACTTTTCATTTGTTTATACTACGGACTACGTCATCATTGAATTTCTCCCACTCCTGAATTTTCAAAATTTCAAGATGAGGCAACCTGTATTATCTATAAACTATGACTTTATATAACTAAAAATGTTTTACCTAATATTAATGAATAAAACAGGTAACATTAAATTTTTCTTCTTGAAATAAATGTAAATTTTAAAATTAAATGTCCAAAATATGATTTAAAAATTTCAATTTATGATAAATTTAGGAACTTTTTCCTGTTCACTTATGTAAAAAATTGAAATTGTGTTTTAAATAGTTTGGACAGAACTAAATATAATTGTGATAATCTTAAAAAGTCAGCTCATGAATATTATTTAAAGCATTGAAAGCATAAAAAATAAACATATCCATATAATATAATCTATAAATAAATTTAAAATTAAAAAAATAATCACTTATTATTATGAGAACAATATATAAAAAGGAAATATACCTTCAGTTTGACATAGTTCTCTCTTATTTAGGGTATATAACTAACTTGTTGGTAATTCATTTTCTCAATACTTTTTAACCATACCTTAATGCCTGCTAAACGCATACACATACACACACTATCTCACACAAAGGGCCCTAGTTTTCCTCGGCGACCCCGGTTAAGATGTCTACGGCTCTATTTACAACACACGCCCACCAGTGGCGCTGAAAAACTTTTTGACTAGTAAACTTGATCGAAATTATTATAAGATGATAGATAAATATAAAAAATACTGGGAACTTTTTAGCTTATCGAACCATCCAATTTTTTGGAAGTTATTATAACATATTAGTAAAAAGTATTCAATTTGTTATAAACGGTATGGTAACCGGTAGTTGTCTACATATATATTAGGTATTACTATTTACAAGGTATACTGTACTGTTTACCTACTATCCAAAAATGTTTAATTATAGGTAGGTAGGTACTTATTGTATAAAACATAAATAAATGTTACATTATTTAATGTTATATTCTATAAAATACTTGATGGATTTATGATTTATTTATAAAGGTACCTCAACTCTATCCACCCACCCACTATTTAAAATAATATACTGAGACCACCCCATCAAAATAATGTACTCGGTACCATTGATGCACACACATACATGTCATATAGACACACAATTTCGTACACATAGATCCTAGTTGTCCTTTGCGATCCCGGTTAGGACCTTTAGGGCTCTATTTACAACACTCATGTATGCAGACTTTCCGGTTTGGTAATTGCTCTAAACTTGGTGTTTCTAGTTCTCCACTTGTATTATATTGATATTTATTATTTTATAATGTTATTTTATGTTCCTATGACTTTATTTTTATTGTGCACATTCTGTAAATAATAAAGATAATATTAATACATCTATGATAATGTAATGTAAATAATTGTATTTAAGTTATTATTTGTAAATAATTGTATTTATGTTATTATTTGTAAAAATAAAATTGTTCGTTTATTCATTTGTTGTTTTATTTTAATTTTGTGTCCTTATTCTATGATCTTGAAATGATAATAATAATTCACGAAATATTTTGTATCACTAATGATAATAAAAATTAAAAACAACAACAATAAATCGATATTAATATCGATTATTTGCACTATCGATCGTATGCGATATCGATTATACGCACTATCGATGTTTAGTAGCGAAGTAAACCGGTCGCTTCGCTAGTGTTACAACGGTATCAAAAACTTGGTAGAGTCGACATTCTAGGTATCCTTATTCTATGGGTTGAACCAACTCGAATAGATTGCTCCGTAATTTTACATATTATATCCTCTGTGGTTATATATAAATATTTAGGTCAATTATACTGTTCAATTAATATTTACATATATCAATATGATTTTGGAATTTTAATAGTATTTAGTTCATTTATGTCAAAAACAAGCAATATATCCTAAAAGCAAAACAAAAAGTGCATAATGGAGATCATACACAAATATCTCATAAGATCCATAAACCTTATATAATTAGATCATTTATTCCCTTTAGAGACATTTTGATCCCCGATCATTGTTATCGAAAAATAATTAAACATCGTGAAAATAAAACAATAATGTCTATTGCGAGGATCAAAATTGATCATATAATGGATTAAAAAAATTCTAGTGAGATAATTATTGTTTCTTTTTAAATTTGTACTTATTCTTTACATTGTCATTTTTATTTAAAAAAAAAAACACCAAATCATCTAATGAAAAAATAATGAAATATTTCACGTGGAGAACAAAATATTTCATTCTGGCTTTTTAAATATAGGTATTTGCCCAAACAGTTTTCAGTGTAGCATAGTTCCAGTGGTAGGTACAGAGGATACGAACCTATAGTAAGCCTATGCTACCACGATTTAAAAATGTATTAATTCGTACCAATGCGTTATATTTTTATAGAGATTATTTTCGAAATTGTATTGTCTATCTTAACTCATTTTAACTAAATTTAGAAAGGACCGTGAGTATGTTTCGGAAATTCCTAAACAGAATGTCGCGAAATTGGTATAAAATATAATTTAAATTTAACATTATAATTTGTTAAATTCAATTTGAATACTACATTACTAAAACATTACCACAATGTTCATATTATACAAAAACAAAAGTGACTTTATTATTATACAAAAGCAAAATGACTGTTGATTATATCAATCAGTACCTACGCTATTTTTTTATGAAAATAAGGAAAATTATTAAAAAATAGTCAAAATAAAATTTAATTAAGTATAAAAATGGTAAACATGATGAATCATCAACATATAGTTTTAAACAAATGGAATCAAACAATATAGGTATTTATGTAACTGACTTATGCGCCTTTTGTTTCGACTCCAGGATCTTTTGCTCAAACTTCTAAAGATGGTGTGATTGATTTTTAATTTTTTTTTTTCGGTATAGTCAAAAGCAAGTACCCTTGGTCAATAATATAATAATCAATTAATAAAAACTAAAGTTTTTCATTTTCATATAATTTTAAGAAATTTTGTATCTGTCTTTAACTCGAAAACTGATTATTAAAAATGATAAAAAGTTAGCGAACTACTACCTATATAGTATTAATTTATAATAGTGATATTCTAAAAAATAAAAATTAAAAAATTCGTTAAATTTATCCCGAGTATTATTTTTTTTTTTTAATGTAGATATCATATATATATATACACCTAATTAAACACCAATTTGTTAGGTGTAAATACAGATTGATTCACTATAAACCTATTCAACCTATTTTTTGACCAAAATATGCATTTTTAATTTTTAGAAGGATAAAATATACATACTATAGTATAATTTTAAAATATCAAACCCATGCATATTTACAGTTTTCAAGAAGACTTTTTCTTAGAAACTATATATGAATCATTATAACAACTATATGAAACCACTTACCGTTCGGAACTTTCGGTGTTTACTTCGATACATATAGGTAAGTACATGAACATTTTTCAAATAACAGTATTGTTAAAAAAACAAAAATTGGTGGATCATATTTGAAATCATCACCACGAGACTGTACATTTTAATAGTGACGTAAGTGTTATAAAATATTGTACTTAAACGTTCCCTAAAAAAAAAAAAAAATACAAAATATTAATAAAAATAGGATAAAAGCAATGAGTATGTTTAAAATGAATAATCCTTTGTGTGATAAGTTAATGAAAAAAAAAAATCGTTAAAAACGTTAACCTAACCGTTATCACCTGTTTCTCGTTTGTTGTGACGATGTACGATAATATTATATAAATGTATTATTGGCCGGTAGTATAATATATAAATATATATAAGCTGGTATCACCTCCACTGTGTGATAGTGATTACGAAGTATCGGCGGAGACATGCGTATATGTATATGATAGTATATTATTTTTTTTTTAATCCAGCAAAAAAAAATCCCTGTTTTTAATTTGTTGCAGGAATCGAAATTAATGATAATGGAATTCTTGATGCATGTTTTTTTTTTCATCATATGATAATGGAATATCGTATTGTCACACGCATTAAATTTCCCCTCCCCCCGTCCATTGTCTAATGCATGTGTACACTAAACACAGATATTGAAAATACGGTAAAACAAACATTATATATACGTCATTATACTCGTATTTCATATAAGACGACAATAGATTGATGCATCGAGAGACTAATACAATAAGCACAGTATATTATATTTGACCCGCGATATTCTGTGATATGAATCCATATTATTTACTTGTTCATAATTTATGGAGTGAGCCCTATGAACGCAAAAAATGGTATATATAATTTCGATTTATATAACAACAGTAAAAATAATAATAATAATAATAATAATAATAATAATAATACAAATAAAAAATACTAAATAAAAAGTAAATACATTTATAAAGTACCCTTTAAACAAAAAAGAAGTATTAAATTAGAAAGGTGGGGTCTGCATTGACGATATAGACATAAAATCGTCTCATTGGCTCATTTGTTATATAATTAGTTTTGACTTGGGAAATATGAAAGGATATAAATGAACGGAAATGATATTGTGGAACTTTAAACTTAATAAGAGATAAAATCTATATAACACTTGGAATACCACTTTGGATAGTATTCCACTTAAAAACTTCATATTTAAAATTCGTCTACGGTCAGCTAAGAAACGAAATAAATATGTTTTGCAATAGGAACATTAATCATGAGGAGAACATAAAATGGCCAAAATAAAACTCGCACAACTCGAAACTTTACGCCGGACTTTCTCAAGCTAAAGAGAGCCATTGTCAGTATGTGGGTCCCAAATAATTGAGCCCTGTACTCTCTAAAATGGGTCACACTAGGATATAAAATAAAGTATTAACCGAGTTTTGTAGGTTAAAATCTTTGAAAAATCTCATAATAAACCTAAGAACACGGAATGCTTTACAGTGTTTACAACATATCATTTTTATGTGGAAGCTGGGTTCCGAAGAACTGCTGGTCTTAAAACTGAGATCTATGACATATAACTATCTACCTGAAAAAGTTCAAAACCTAAAATATAATAAGAATAACGTATTGGTGATGAACTTAGGGTTATTATATTTTACTTCCGTTGAAAATGTTTCTACCTGAAGACTTGATCTAATTAGACACGTGATCCCATTTTCCGATTATCATCATCAACATTATAAATATTGAAATATTTATAATGTTTTTTTAATGGTCAGGAAAGTTCTTTAAAGAGTTCTTTTTTTAATTTTTAATTAATTTTTATATTTAAAAAAAAATAAGTTTCAAAAATTTGATATAGTTATCAAAACTTAGTTTGATTATTATTCCAGATTGTCCATTCTATAGTATCCTGAATATTCATTAATGAGAACACGTATCTTACTGCTGTATTTGAATCAGGCTAATTAAAAGAAAATTCAACGTCTATCTATATTGATTTTATATTAAGTCCAGAAATATATACAAATTAATAAATGATAACCAATAATCTTCGAAAGTAACGTTTTCTGTTTGACATTTTGTCCTTTAAATAATTTTTCAAATATTTTATAATATTTTGTACTGTTCAAAATTTTTTTTTTTTTTATTGATACTTATTAACATAACACATTTAATGTATAAAATTAATATTTTTTTTGATATAACTCCAAATAATAACTGCATATTTTGGATTAAGTATGTATAATACCCATGGCCATGTGAAAATGGATATTATGTAATTCTATTAATTATATAATTTTCAAACATGTTTTTCTATAGTAAAAATTAAAAAATATTAATATTTAATATCAAAGTTGGATTCCGGGACAATTAGTTGTCCCGAAAGGCATTTTCGGGACACCGAGATATTTATTTACATTTAGAAACGTTTAGCAATAGACCAAATTATTCAAAGTGTTTTGAAGTTTTTGATAATCGTCTAAATGTTTTACACGCGTAAAAATTTTCATATCATCAAAAAAACACAGAAGACGAATATAGTGAAAAATACAACAAACATTGTTTGTAAATAGTGAAGACCAGTGGCGTTTTCTCTGGGTGTGCAAGTTGTGTGTTAACGCCTTAGATAATCTACGTGCGTGAAGTTGACTCTACCATATTGTCCGATCATTTTGAAAATAATTCCAATATTTTTCAAGTAATTTGCAAGAATTTTCAAGTCCATTCCCGCAATTTGCAAGTTATTATTAACCGAGATATTGCTAATTATAGAAAGATAGGGCCAACTTCACGCAGCCCTACCATGTTTCCCTAGAGAGTTTAAAGTTAGATCAAAATATTCCCCTTAATTTGCAAGAATTTGCAAGTCCATTCCCACAATTTGCAAGTTGCCCTGAGCGGCCCTATGACCCTTCAAAGTTTCGCACTCAGCCCTACCATGTTGCCCTAGAGAGTCGAAAGTAGTGTCAAAATATTGCCCTTAATTTGCAAGAGTTTGCAAGTCTATTCCCACAATTTTCAAGTAGCCCTGAGCGGCCCTATGTCGCTTCAAAGTTCTACACTCAGCCCTACCATGTTGCCCTAGAGAGTCGAAAGTAGTGTCAAAACATTCTCCTTAATTTGCAATAATTTGCAAGTTCATTCTCGCAATTTGTAAGTCGTCCTATTAGCGATATCTCGGTTAATAATAACTTGCAAATTGCGGGAATAGACTTGCAAATTCTTGCAAATTACTTTCAAAATATTGGCATAATTTTCAAAATGATCGGACAATATGGTAGGGCCAACTTCACGCACGTTTCTGTATAGTTGTAGGACGTTTAATATTTTGTCAACGACTTCATGATACCTTTATACCTATAATCGTATTTCTATCGGTAACTTCGGTACAGTGCAAATACCTGACCAAGGCGTTAACTTTTGAAACAACGACTGCCGGATACGACTATGCCGAGTGCCATCGTATTGTTTTCAATTGTGTATATCGTAGCTACCCGTTTATGACATTATGCAGGTATAAGGTAGTACATTTAACATATGAGTACAATGTTCACTTTTGTGGCAAACTATAACTCGAAAGTATATTATACTGTATATATCATATTTTATTTTACCTGTTATAAGTACCTATTACTGAGTTCAGAACAAGCAAAACCGTCGCATATTATAATATATTTTGTGCATGCATATTTTTCTTATGTAAAATGGGGGGGGGGTGCATTTCTATTATACGTTAACGCCCAATGTCCAAAATCAGGAAACGCCACTGGCGAAAACAAGTGACTCCCATTAGATACACCAGATGATGCTAAAAACGCATTATGATAATATAGGAATAACAACGCATTTCAAATTAAGTACGAGTATTTTGAAAATGTATTTAATTGGGCATTAACTGCTTCCTACTCTTTGTATATTTATAGTTATATATTTATATAATATTATTATAATCGTCATCCTGGCTATTGGCAAATGTACTTTTTTAGTTTACTGGGGTACTTATTTTGTTAAATATTACGGACAGAGTACAATAATCTATGTAAAATAAAAAATAAAATTGATACAATATCATATACAAGAGAAATATTTCTAATGACAAATATAAATAAATTACAGTATAAAAGGGTTATAACATAAATTATGTATAGAAGTAAAAGAGAAAAAAAATTGTGTAAATATCTACACTAAATGTCAAGCTATACCTATAGAATAACAATAAAATTATCAATAGAAATGAATAACAAAATTAATAGAAAAACATATGAAGATAGATAATGATATCATTTCAATGATAGCATTAATGAAAAGAAAAATAATGAAATAAATAAGTCATCATCCTTTAAGGTATTCACAATAATTGACAAAAAAGTATTTATTGGGGTGGATATTATGTAGTTATGGATGTAATGAATGAGGAATATAAAATAAATCAGTGTTGTTAGTGTGTTACGACAGTTAACTTTAAAGTTTATAAGACTTGATAAAAAGGAATCCTCTATATTTTATATAATGATAATTACTAAGTAATTTATTGAGATATGAGGAGTAAAAATATTTTTTTCTTTCTTTGAAAGTTTTTAAGGTTTATTGCAATTTTAAAATGTTGTCAATATTTATTTGTATTTATTATAGCAGTCGCAGTCGCGTATACGGCCGTGTATGTACAAAAATGAATTTTGAAATTGTTTTTTTTTTTTTATTGCAAATGTTCGATCATCGCCGAAGTCAATAAAGCATAATAGTGTATAAAATATTATTGTGAATAAAAAATACTGTTGGCGCGCACGTGATGTCCGGCGAACAAAAAGTGGAAAACTAACAAATGAAATATTATCCAAGTGCACGCGCGTAGGTATATATTATATACGTACTCGTACCTATATAACATAATATCAGGTCAGATATCACGAACGGTATTTAGTCTTATCGTGTGTTGACACTGATGTATATATAATATAATCCGGCTTCCTTATGTAACCTAAATACATCGACTATATATAAGAGGTATAATGTTTGTCGGTATCGATACACGATAACGTACACAATACTATATAATATATATAGTAGGTACATATATACTATTATATCTATATTTTATATAATATAAGTTCGTTATTTTGCGATTTATCGGATGATAAAAAAAAAAATTACATTCTGGTATATATATATATATGTATATATATATACCTACGTATATTCACATATTATTTGTCGTAAAAATGTTATCATAAAAAAAGAATTTTAAAAATCTGTCCAGTACATGGCAAATTGGTGGAATTCGATTCATCGTTCCTTTAGTGTCCTCGAGACAAGATAACATATTATATACTTACCTAGTAGTATATATATGGTAGATTTTCACATTGGGCAAATCGATAATAAAACTGCACCGGTCGGGCGAATTAAATTTAGGGAAGTGATCTGCTGTATCAGCCTGTCGTTTCATTTACTGCATCCGTGCACGCACTTAATAATTTTCAAAAAAAAAAAAAAAAATGGATTTTTTGAATTTCATCAATTCGTTCAACCTGTGGAAAATAACGTATTTTTTAAACAATTTAATGTATGCAATATTATATTGTAATAAATATTCAATTTTACAATTCACGTCTACGCCTATGGCCTACGTGTGCTCGAACTTTAATTCAATTTTTATAGCACAAATGTATATCATAATACTTAACCATTACACCACAGTGAATTTCTACTCGTTCAATATATTTAAACATATACCTGTATTTGATATATTTGACAAAAACAAGTTCATTCTCGTAAAAAAAAAAACTGTCCTCCTTGTTATTATTTTAGATATGAAAACAATGACAAATCATTAGCATTGCACTTCGCCATCGAAAAATTATAAACGTTTCAAAACGTGGCTATTCTAATATCACCTACCAATATACAAACTACGCGTAAACACGTTGTCAGTTTTTAAATTTGTAATTGGTACATATTAACATTTAAAGAGACTTTATATTTTCCAAGGCACATAAATTAAAAGATTAAAATAAAGTATGCGTATTTAATGTATCAATCTATAAATCCTTCAGAAATTAAATACCGTAACTTTTTATAAATAAATCAAAACATCGGGTTTAAAGTGTTAATACTAAAACAAGTATTCTGGGCATTAAGTCTCTGGGCTTATCATTTTCTGACTTTAAGCAAAATAATATTCTTAAAAAAATTTTTTTAAGCATATACTTTTATATAAGTTTTAATTTTTTCGATATACTTACAGGAACACTATATCCGCAATTCCCAATTCAAATAGACAGGGTCGTGAACGCTGGTCGATGGTCTAAGCCAGGGATTGGCAGCCTGCTTAGCTCTTTAGGATATGCATCAATATCGAGATTTTTATATTATATTTATATATAAACGTCTATATTTCTGGTTAAAATAAGGTGATATTAAATATAGTATTATATTGAATGTAGTTTTATGAACTAAAATTGAAAGTGAAATCTAATGAATCGTAAATCCCTTTGAAGAAGATTACCTTAAACATTGAAAATGTCATCAAGTGAAGAGAACTAGTTGATTGAACTATCATATGACTAAACTGTAAAATCGTTTTTTAAAACCACACTATTGGTCCCGTTCTAGATAAATGTTCGGCAAAACTATCCAGCAATTGCCAAAATTCACTAAAATATTAAATGGGCTTTCGACCATCTATTTATGTAAACGAGACATTTAAGCTTTACGATTGTAAATTTATCATGGTCATTGGACCATGTGTTATATAGTGAAATCTGAAATGATGACAGTTCACTGCATCGATACGCCGATATGCAATATATAATCGTCAGTAATATTTCAGTTCACATATATACAAGTGTCGAGTGTATAATTCCAAATTATTCAAGATCATAAAATTTAACAAACTTTAAGTCCATATCATGCGTTCTTGATATTGTAGTTAGTCTTCTACAGCAACGAAAATTATTATATCAATTTTATATTTACAAAATTGACAAAATGAGTCCAAAACAGTTTATTAGGAATACAAATTCGTCATTCGATTATTATTATATTATATAAGATTTATATAAGATACAGGGTTCGGGATTTACAAAAATCAACACTATATATATTATAAGTAGTGACCACATAGAATTTACTCAAGTCTATAGTATAATATACGAGTATACAGTGTACACAAACGATAATATTGGATTGAATAAAGGACTGGATTTTCAGTTTTTTACCCAATAAAAATGTGAAAACGATGGAAAAAAAAGGTTTCAATATATACGATCGTTGCTCATATATATACATAGAATAGAAACAACTATAGAGATATGCTCACCGACACACGTAACACAATAAATAAAGTCAGACTAGATTATGTTTACTAGACTATAAAAAAAAATAATAATAATAAAAAAAAAAATAAAAATACCATTGCCGTATAGCTTTTTTTTTTTTTTTTCTTTTTTTTTTTTTTTTTTACCTACAATTGACTTAAACCCACTTTTCCCGCGGGAACAAAAAAAAAAAACTGCATGTACCACATTATACCATATATTATAACGTATACACAGCGGAGTTCTCACACGCTGTTTGTCACGTACAATAATTATCGTACACGAATCTCCTCGAACACTGCAGTGGAGTTGGGTACCTATATATATATATAATGCATATGTGTGTGTATGTATTATTAATTTAAAAACACACGACGGGAGATTCCGTAAAAATCGCGTGTACTTGAAAAGTAAAAATTAAAAAAATAAAAACCAAACCAAAAAAAAAAAAAATTAAAATTAAAGGGCACGACCGGGTATGAATGGTACGATGTATGGTAAACATAATGGTATACGATGTGTACACGATATAATATAATGTGTAAACCGACTGTATGGTATCACGCGGCTGGGGTGTATGCCCGGGGAGAGGGCGAGGGACGAGGGTGAGACGGCACGCGCTCCGGTTCCCACAATAATTATTATGATACGTAATTAGGCGCGTGACGACGACGTGACAGTGCGGTAGCGGGTGCTGCAGTTACATTTGGATTTAGGGCCGGTGTGAACGCGAGTCCGGTCTTGTTGTAAAACGATTCCCGATTTTATGTTTCTGAAGAATTTCGAACACTATCAGTAAAAAAAAAAAAAAAAAACAACTAGGTTTTTTACCGAAAAATACGGAAAAACTTGTGACATTCGATAAATTTCCAAAAATTTAAAACACGTTTTCATGTTCAGTATACGACGTGATCGATATTATATGATATACGACGTGTAGAATAAAAACTTTTTTTTTTTTTATACGTTATTTCGAGTACAATCTGGGGGGGGGGAAGGGAAACACTCAAAACTACTATCCCTGCAATATAATAGTTATACATTTCAACTCATTTGCGTGCCACTACGTCTTTATCTTAATCAATGTCTATCAAACAGTATATAATATATATAGGTATACTATTTACTTTAATATACATTTAAAAAATATCTAAACGCGTATCAATGATAGATCTAAAAAAAAGAATTCTGTACTTCAGGACCTTCGCTCCTCTCCCCCTTACCTGCAGTGTTAGTTCCGGGGACTTGTTCAAGGGAAACCATGACAACCCTATGGCCCTGCGCCACTGACCTTTACACTGAGCCGAGCCGTGCGAATAACTATAGGCACACAATTATTTTTCACGTACTAAACCATCGCATGAACGAGTTCGTTACAGTTAATCAGACTCAGCTCACTAAACTAGTGACGCGATTTCAGTTCGCTAAAAATTTAAACATAATTTTGTCCATATAGGGAAATAATAAAATTTATGATTTTATACAAACTTATATCTACCTAAGTTTATATTATATTGAGGCAGATACCTTCATCGTATACATTTTTCAACGATTGTGAATTTGCATCTTGTGATGAAGGATGTCCCATTTAAAACGGGTTGACTCCGTTTTCGATCATTGCGTTCCGTTTTCTCGACAAACTTCAAACAGGACATTTTTTTTTAATAATTTTTAAAAATACTTTATTATTGGTTATTTGTCGTTTTTGAGAGCAATTTTTCCGTTTATGAGGAAAGTTATTTACGCGAGCGACTATTTTTTTTGTCCAGTGTTTAATTTTCAAAAAATGGTCATCCTATTTTGTGCTTATTGTAATTGTTTTTTTTTTAACATCCACATAATTACGTTTAAATTTTTAGGTACTTTGTTATAACACAAGTCACAGAACATATTGTATACTGTTCGATAGTTCTGTTATATATTATTATTAGATTCTGATGTCCAGTTTTGTAAGTTTTCCTGACTTTACAATATATTTTTTCATTTACCAAGATCTTAAATGTTAACAATATTAATAGAAGATGTAGTTTTAGTAATAATAACATTTTAGTTGTATTCTATGGTGGTGCACATTCAGTGTTTTAATACTGTGCATTAATTTAATTGATACAATTTTAAAGTTATGTTGATAAATGTTGTTGTGAAAATCACTTTATTTTACAACTACTCAAATATAAATTGATTCCAATAATTCCAGTATACAATTATATCCAATTAATATAAACTGATATATGAATTTACATTTGCCCCAAAAAATATGGGATAAATGTAAATTTACGTAGTAATTGTAAATACCCTATATTTGAGAATATAATTGGAATTTTTTTTTTTACAATTATTACTCACACTTGTCCCTATTATACATGAAGTTAGATTGAAAAATGTACAAAGAAAATCTCCCATTTTAACATAACTGAATGAGTAGGCATAAAAATTGATTGTTAAGAGATAAGTAATTAAGACAATGAAAATTTAAGTTCAGTTGATTATAATCAAATGCATAAATAATTAACATGTTAATGCCTATCTTTGCAAGTAAAGTATATACCTATAGTGATGTGAGTAGAGAATATTCTCAAAAATAAATATTCCCTGTTACCGAGAATATTCTCGAGAAGATTATTACCGGAGAAAAATCTCACCAAGTAACAAAAATCTGCGAAAATATACGAATTAAAATGTCGTAATCAAATTTGGTCATAAATTATTTATTTAATTATAGAATCAGATAATTTAATAAATATAGGTAGGTACCTACTTGAGATAATAATTTATTTTTACAATAAATATTTTTTTGTTTACGTGAAATCCATCGTTTATCTATTTAAAAAATACGTATATTATTAAATGTTAATTCGGCCGTCGAATATTCTATTTACATATTTTAAATTTTCAACTCGTATTGTAAAATTCCCGCATGAAACCGATCCATCGTGAAAAACATATAATACGAGTATTATGGGTGCATACAATAGTTCAATAATATAGCCGATAATCAGTTTCCGATGGGTACCTCAACACCACCATCATACCCCACACAATCATAAGAATTTTCAACCTTTACCGACGCACAGAATAATATAATATAAATAATGATTCACAATTATCCGACACAGCACAACACGTACCAGCATAATGAAACTTAGTTACTATACGATAGCATAAGTAAATATAAGCTATAATTCCATTTTCGCTATCACTACGCATGTTCTCCAGACTTGGAATAAACGACAACAATATCGTGGACGAAAGAATCTTGGTATCTTAATAATAATATATGTACAGTTTATGGAACAAAGGTGAAATCTATAAGTAACGTCAACTACCTAACCGACACGTTCCAACATTCTCGTTGAGAATGTTTTGCCGATGCCGGTCGGTGACGTTACGTATCATGTTGGCAGTGGCGTCATTTCAGGTTTTACTAGGCGGGTGCAAAATTTTAACCACCGGCCCCTTTACCAATAATAAATATTTAAATACACGGAAATAAGCAAAAAAAAAAAAGGTCTTCGCATTCTTCCTGCCCCCCCCCCCAAATGACGCCACTGTATGATGTTGGTAAATATGGTGACCAACGGACAATTATTTTTCATTAATTTGATTTTGCATGAAATTTTTAATATTCTATATATACCTATATTATTTAAATTGTATTATATTTATTTTTGTTTCATAATTAACTATAGTTAAACTACTAGGTACGCCTAACTGTAGTTTTTCGGATTTCTAGTCCTAGTTAAAAACGAAAATTTGTGCTTATACTCCTATTTTCCACTAAAATGTGAAGAAACTTTTAAATATTATAACTATATAATAATATATAAACAAACGTAAGAAAACATTAACGTAAGGATACAACCACTCGGTAACGATTCCGTGTCGGTTGTTGTCAGTCCAATGTGAATTAACAATGCCGTTTCCGTGACGGTACGTGCAAGTCCGTGGCGGTCCGTGCCGGACAAATGTAAATCGTACTCTACTCGTTAAATAACCAATTGAATTATAATTCTTTATTATTAGAATGGTGATGGTCATATAATTATTTTAATAATTGAACAGCATAACTAGATAATAAAATAATAATAAATAAAAATGCATATTTAGGACCCAAATAAACGAACGGTGTTCGCGTTTTTTCTTATATATATTTATACAAGTTAACTGAGAATGTCGGTTGTCGCTTGCCCGTGAGTTTGCTGGTAACACGGTATACTAAATCGTGATTTTAAAATGCCAAATAACAGCAAAATACATGGAAAACATATGGAAAGTACACATGTGATATGTCCGATTTTTTACCAACCAGTTAGTTTCATTTCTTACATTTTTCAACGAGGACATCTATTCGACATTATTATTATTATTCAACATCATTAAACATTCAATAAATATATCCATGCTGTGTAGGTATTAAAATAGAGCGAATGTTTTGTTTAAGATTAATTTGAATAATAAGAATAAATTTAGATAGGTAATTGTTTACCAAAATAACATCATTTATCGCTAATTATTAGTCATTAATAATAATGAAATTTGATCATTATTATCATAATTGTACAATTATGGCCACAAAAATAACACTATATTATATATTGCTATAAATACAAATATGATAATTGATATTGCATATTTTTGCATATAATGGGTATTTGAGCACAAAAGTGCATATTTTCTTCAAATCTCTAAATAATAAAATATTTTTCCTCATTGTTGCATTTATTTTTTTTCTAGTGAATTTTATATATTAGTGATCACCTCAACAACATGCATACAACAGGTTAGGTGCTAAGCGTGTATAATATAGGTACCCATATATAGCATACAAAATTATTAAAATGTGTTTCTAAATATCTATTTTATTATAATAATATAATATTTATGCATATTTCTGGTTTTTTTTAGTGGATATTTTTTCATATTTACGTTGTTTTAGTGCGAGCATATTTTGTCATTTATAATTGCGCATGCATATTAGAAAATTTTTTAGCGCATTAAATTCACAACCCTGAGTAATATAACACGTATTATAACACGTACATTTTTCGTTCGTTTTTCAGAAATAATTTTGAATTTTCAGATAATTTTAAGTACACTTACGTACAATTTAATGTTCACAAATGTTTGCATTTATCCCGTGGGTTTTCCCCCCAAATTTCCATCCCTATAATGGTGTGTGATGCGTGAAAGGCAAACGGTCGTCGTCGCAATATTGCAGTCGTTCGACGTTTGTCGACGAGGCAGCACGCGTCAGATTTGACTCGCTAACGAGCCTTCGGGGACAGATTATCCGCAGACGGACGGCGGTGATGGAGTGCGCAGGGTGGGAAACGCACACAGATGATTAGCTACGCGTGGACCAGCCGCCGCCCACGTCTGGCAAAAATGTTTTCTGACCCCTTCCATATACTACATTGTGCCTATATATATATATATATACACCTTGCTTGGTATATATATGTATATATACCAAGTAACCGGTAACTGGTTACGAACACCGCAGTAATAAGCGTTCCACATTACGTTTCCGCTTTAAAATTTCCAAACGACCAATGCAGTACAAACATATTTGCGTGCATAATAATAGTGATAATACATGTACGCAATGTACATAGGCATAAATAAGTAAGGAACCGTGAAAATTCGCTTATTCGTTCGAGTGCGAAATACAAAATTATTTTGGAACGGGGAAAAAATGGTGCAGGACGCGGTCATTACACGGTGCCATGAAATTAATGCGAATAATACTTTTTACGATTATAACGTTATTATACCTAACAACGTAAAATACGAAGTCTAAATAATCGAATGCAAGATTGATAAAAACATAGTTAGTAAAATAGTCGGTAAGTATAAATAACACTTCCAGACCTTCGTCAACAAAAGTATATTATATAATACTATCACTATTTTAATATGATCCCTTAATTTTCGTGTGGTTTCAACAGATTTTCAAAATTATCGACGTCAAAATATATTTTCACAATATTTATACTTGTTAATAGATATCATATTTTATAATGATCGCCCAATACTTACGAAATACGAATAACATTAATGCCTACACTATATTTGTTTGTTTTAGTTTAATGATTTAATTGTATACGCAGTTAAAATTTGATGTCAATGTACGAATCAGGCACTTTTTTTTAAGTTCATTATTAATAGTCCTACAAATACTAACAAAATTTGATAGCACATTAGTACTTTTGTAATTCAAATGCCACTAAAAAATACAATAAAATAAAATAAAAATTATAATAAAATACAATATATATTGAGACATAATTCATACAAAGTTTAAAATATTAAAACTATTTCAATGTTTTGTGAATTAAAATTTTCTAAATAATGTTTTAAACAATTGAATATTTATCTAGTACTCGTTTTTATGCTATATTTTTAATTTTTTTAAATCGGCTTCCAACAAAACATGGCCAAATTTTTCTTTTTCACACAGCCGTAAAAATATTTTTCTACATACGTTTTTTTTATAAAGTTACACGACATTCGAATTGCGTAATCATGGTTTTAAATAAATGTCATAATTACACAATAATAAAAATGTTACTGACACAAGTCAGTATTAAAAATACAGGAAGTATTCAATTTCTTTGATTTTATTTTTCTTAAAATTTCTTAAAAATCCCACGAAAGATCAATAATATGTGCTTAAAACTGTGTACTCAACAAGCAATGATTCTTAACATTTATATCCGGTAAATAACAAGAACATATGGCTCGAAAATGGTATCAATTTCAATGGTTTAGATTTTCAGTTTTTCACATACATTTTAGAAACCTAAAAATATCCTTCTGAATTCAGTTTAGGTTACAACGCCAGGTTCTTTTAAAAATAATTGTATAGGTTACTATTTTTTGGTTATGGATTTTCACAAGTTTATAGAAAATGTTGATAGTATAGAATGTTTGACGAACAAAATCAAAAAAATTTTATCCAGATACAAATGGTGAAAGTTGATTCACCATCCTATCAGTACTTAGACAGGATAATGTATTATTATTATTTATTATTATTACTATTTTTCATTTAAAACCAACGATCAATCATTGCATTCGAAAGACGAGTTAAAGAAATGTTTTGTATAATATTATTAAACAGAAAAATAAAATTTATAACTATGAAAACTTTATTTGTGATTTTCCCTAAATGAATTACATATTTCCGCTATAAATATAATTCTTTTTTACACTTGAGAAAATTGAAAAATAACCCCTTAAAAGTTTCAACTAGAACCAATTTTCTTTGATACAGACGTAAAATAAAAACATATTAGTAAGACCAATACATTCTTCACTATGCTCAAAATTATTAAATTATCTAATGATATCTAAATATACGATTTCAGTTATCGGTTTAGTACTACAATATGTAAAAACCGCAGTTATAGCTGGTCCCAAGCCCTGGAATTGAGTATTTAGTTTTTGTGAAAAATATATTTATACCCTAATCATTGCTATATTGAATATAGTGTGAATTATATATTTTTATATATTTTTTATATTATTGAATAATAAGTGGAAGATTCAGGTCAATATTAGATAATGATTACCCACTAAATCCGAATGTACATAATTGATGGCCGGTAAGTAACATTATATTATTCCTTCTTTAAGAGGACGCTACACTTTCATTTTTTAAGCGGGTCCTGTTTGGGCCATTTTCAAGGGATTTTAGGAAAAATGTACATCTAACAATTCCAAAATATTTAAGTAAATTAATCTAAAAATAATTCCGTATCCATCCCACTTTTTACAAGATATGTAATCACGATATTTCTGTTTAACGGGCATATTGGCTAGACAAAATTTTGGAACTTTGAAAAGTCGAATTGAAATTTGAAAATAGATTTAAATTCGTTGGCCTGCCTTGTAATAATCGATCGAGGCATTTTTCTTTAACATTAAATACTGAAATATGATTAACATTTTACAAAACATGGTTTTTAAGTGATAGTATATAATGATAAATAATATGACCAAAGAAAACAATTTTTAATAGCCTCGTTCGATTCCTAGTAGACACGTCGAAGAATTCAAAAATTTATTTCAGATTTGAAATCTGACCTTTCAAAGTCCCACGATTTCGGCTAGATTTTAAGTTAATTTTTACTTCAGTATGTATTGCGTTATGTGAAGTCCTACAGGTTAACGTCAATAATCACATATTATTATAGTTGCTTATATCCTCGCTATAAGTAAAAATAAAAAAATTAATAATTCAATCGATTTTGTATGACGTGTACATGACGGTGTGTACCCAAATTATCGTGTGGAAAATATAATATTTTTCATTCGATATAATGCAGATGTTCTAATAGTTTTAGAAATTCAATCCGGATCATTTCAAAATCTATTTTCCGGATACGGATTTTGGATTTTTTTTTTTTTTTTAATTTTATTTATCCCGAGATCGGAAAGCGCACTCCACCAATTCTGGTTATATACCATATATATACCGCGGTATCGTATATACCTATACGTCCACCGGTTTATACCGTCACCGGGCTGGTGAAACGATCGTAGTGTGTCGTCGACGACAGTGCGTATGCTACGCGAACGCGAACCCGACACCGGGAGATCGACGCCGGACGTTCGCGATTTTTCCGTACACGGACTTGGCATTGCAGTGGTAACGGGGGTGGATGGGGGAGGGGGGGAGAACATTGTATTGTTTCCGCCGGTACGCACTGCAGAGATGAAGGGTGCGGTACACTCGCAGCATCCAGTGGATAAAGACAAAGAGGTCGGACGTGCCGATTGTCGGTCGTACGCGGGTCCCCCGTCACGCGCGTCGGCAACCCGTGAGTGCAGGGTCCTCTGTCTTCTACGCGCCGCCGTCCCTTCGGGCTCCTTCATCCCCGTCCCTCGTTTTCCGCGCAGGACACCACTCGGCCGTGCCGTCGCACGTTTTATGACACGCACGGCGTTCCCGTGTCTAATTAGTAACCGCCCCAACCCCGCGCGACACCGTCCTGCCAAGCCTGTAAAGTTCCGCGTTTCCGGGAGGGACGGAAAACGAGTAGTTTCGAAGTAGTCGGCAAAGAGGGGTCGTCAAAGTATAATGTATTGAGACGTGCACATACGTACAATATAGGACACTACGGCTCTATATACGTCGACGTAAGCAAGTTGAAGAGGGTGGCTATTTTTTATTATTATTATTATTATTTCTTCGCAAAGTTTGAAAAAAAAAAAAACAAAAAAACAAAAAAACCCATTTTATTAGGCGACTGCCGAGTGTACGGCGACAAATGAAAATAATTCATACGGGAAAACCGACGTTATAATATGGTTGTGAACGAGGTCGAGTCGCGAACAACCCGATATGATGGTACCTATAATAGAAATGGTTTTTGAGGCGAATCCTGGAAGAAAACCGCCCGGCGAACATAACCGAGAAAGAAAAATACTAGACATATAGACGAACCGATAAAGTGGATATAATAACGTGCTGGAGGACACGAGCGAACTCATCAAAAATGAAAATTGAACAAAGACGAGGAGTTGACAAAGAGATGAAAAGACTCCTAAACGGGAAGCTGCTATGGCCGTGAGGCATAATCGAACGTAGCCTATATATATATATTATAATTATGTGCCTGGATATTTTGAGATGACTTTTACGTGTTATAATAGCATATTGTATGGATGTTACGATAAACATTGATATCAGTAACAATATTATTTGGTCTTTCGTTCGTTTTAACACGAATTGTAAATTGTACAACATAATTGATAATACGATTTTACGTAAGGATGCGGACTGAATACAATAATAAATATATATTCAAATGGTACGATCGATTAAGATCTTTTTTTTGGGATGATCTGTACAGTTCAGTCGAAATAGCAATAACCGCGTAAACTTATAAAAAAGCGTGACATAAAAAAAAAAAACTGTTGTCGGATTATGTCGTTAGTTCTGGTTTTTTTTTTTTTTTTTAATTGATATGCCGGTCGCACATTAGACGCTGCGGTAGAGTTCGACAGGAAAATGTTTCCTATTATCATTTCAAACTATACTATATATAATAAGTCGTCTCGAGAAAAAAAAATTCGTTCAGGAAGTATCTTTTGTGTGTTCGCCAGAGAGCAAACGAAAAACGCAATTTTCTCGTTCTTTGGTGGTTACCACCGTTTCCGCGTTTAATGCTGCAGCGATATTTTAATGCGATGTTGTAATAATATATTGTGTAAACTAAGAGTTTCAGACTGAGTTTAAGATACAATAGAAAACATTTTTTATTTTTGTTGTTTAACATAAATTACAGAGAAAAACATAGTTTCCAAGGATAGAATAAACAGAATAAACTACAGGGTTCAAGGCAGACCCACGAACGATATAAGCGTAATTTTTGTTTTAATTTACTCCGTCCATCTGGTGATTATGTACCTATATATGTATATATTAGTACACACATTTATTATATATAAATGTATATATTTTATACTATATAGTTCACCATAAATGGACATAAACTGTTCTTGAATTATAAAAATTCGAATGGTTAAAACAAATTGCGGTATAACTCAGTACTTGGGCATAATACATTTTCTAAAAGATCGTTTAACCTCACTTGAACTTTTAAAAATATGAAATCGATTGTAATTTTTAATTTTTCAAAATAAGTAAACTGGCCTGATAATAATATAGTAATTAATAGTTTTTAATATATCAGGTAAATAAATTTTAATTTATCTAATTTCATTTATACGTAGCATTATTTAAAATTCTATATTTTATAAAAAATAAAAGTAAAGTTTATCTATAGTCCTCTATTTGGACTTTTAAACAGGGTGGTGTAGAGTTATTATTTTTAATTTGAAAGAAAACTCAAACATTTATATGTATAAAAATAGTTCTGAGTAAAATTTGAAAAAGTAATTATATTTTCCGAATTACAACGAAATTACATAATGTATGTATTATAATGTATACAATTCATACTTATAATTTATTTTAATTTATTATTATAATTATTTATGAAAATTTTCCACTATTTTGACAGTTTTCCTTTACCGATTACACTATCAATACCTTAACGATTAAAAAAAATATAAAATTTTCCTTTTTAAATTTCTCACCACAATAAAGTTCCTACTAGAAATTATACACATCATATTATAGCGAGAAACTATTAAAAGAGCAATTATCGTGCAAGAGAAAATAGTTAAATTAAATGATAATGGTGGTAGTAAAAAATTAGCATTTTTGTCAAAAAGTATTTAGTATTTACATTGATTATTTTTAAAATACAAAACATACCAAGTATGATATGATAATGTGCTTAAAAAAAATCGATTTATATACTATTGTATTTCAAATATTGACCATCCTAGACGCTAACAATTGGTCCCGTTGAAAACCGTCACACGTGTGGACATGTATTATTTTCCGAATTTTAAATTACAATAAAATAACATATCTTACATATTTTACCAAACACAATGTTTATGCAGTATATTTTTCTATATGCTATATAGAAAAATATACTGCATAAAACAATACTAGTGAAATCGAATAACGGTATCGTTCGAGTAAATTTTCAACAGAAAATCACCTGTCCAAAGAGAATACAGAATATATATATATTTACAGTAATATTCATATTTATGTTTGTATGTAATCATTTTAATTATTTTTTTAACTAAAAATATATATACAGAAACATATAAGAACAAAAAAAAAATGAGTAAACCCCAATCTGAATCCAATAAACTCGTAATATATTATTGTAGAAATCTAAAATTATGTTAAATTTTAATATATTGCAAAAGAAATTAGTTGTTAGGAAATTGGTAAATGTGGTAGGTAATAAAATGAATGCCCTATATAACTTTTTATATTGAATATACTTTCTGTGGAAATAGGCGTATCCTTTGTGCACTATAAAATATATATAGTCTGCGTTATATTTCTGCAATATATTTCAAAGCGACTTACTACGAAGAGATGCGTTTCGGAAGAGGAGTTTTTACCGACGTACTTTCCGATTCGAGTGTTTTCTCCGAAGAATACAGCAGGGCTTCGCCTCTTTTTTGCTTTCCGTCTCTTTCGCACGTTTCAGGTGGCCACCGTTTGGATTTTGCTGACATTCCGGAATAATTGCAAAAGGGACTGGGGGAAAAAATCGACGAGTAAAGCTACAGATTTTTTTTTTCGATATAAGTAACGAATTTTTTATTTTTTTTTGCTCTCCATTCGTTGTTGCAATAATATATAAGTTTGATGGAATGAACATAGTTTTCATCGTTTTTATTATTATCGCTTCCTATATATATGTAGTATGTACATATATATATAACACGAGTATATTATGAACCCAAGCTAAGAAGAAAAAAGGTCAATTTATTGTAAAAAAATATTACAATATAATAACGTATATAATAATGTTTGAAAGTTTCGAGAACGGGATAAAATAATGAACACGCATTTTGAAGAAAAAAAAATACATATATCTACTATATATCAAAAGATATTCTATACACTTTTTGTATTCAAGATATAAAATAAAAGAAACCCGATTCATAAACATGATAAATTACTTCACTCGGAATCTAAGATTATTATATATATATAAAACGAAAAATATTTCAACGGACACAGAACCGATATAAAAAGTTTCGCTCCCGAGTTATACATATTATTATTTTCTTCTAAGGTCTCTACAAAAACTTATATACACTGCAGCGTAAATATTATTATAGTTACAAGAGGGCACTTAAATAATACCAAATTAAGGAAAGGGAATGATAATAATTATTGTTTACCAAAAATTTGGCCGTTTGAGTTGAACTTTATAAACACAATTATTACATTCTATTATTATATTATAATATTCTACCTTATATTGCATAACATACAATATTATAAAATACAATATTTTGAATAGGAATAAAATTGACTAGAATACGTTTATATTATTATTATTATTATTATTAATATTAATATAGAACTGAGAGTTATAGGCTGGCGATGGATACCAGAGCTAATATAAGATCCGAATGGAACGTTAAATATTTAACACTCCAATTTTCGAACGTCTGCGGTGGCGAAAAAAAGAATAAATTATAATATAATATCGTGGATTTTCATATGCTTATGCATAATAAAATATAGTAATGAAACGTTGAGTTATTCCGTTTTGTAAATTATGTCATCACGGGCGTATAGACGACATCAACGTGTACGTACGGCCAAACAATATAATATCTGAAATGAAATTTTCAACGACAAAAAAAAAAAACATCCTTTACGCTTATTATCCCACAATAATAACGTTGACCATTATCAAAAATTATACTTTTTCATTAAATTGGAACGATAAACCGAAATGTCCTAACGCTCGCCATACAATAATAATAATGCTCACAACACAACAATATATACAATTAGTATTTGCGAACAATAAAAGTTATTTTTAATTCAAAGTTTGAGGGTGGGGGGGGGTTGGCATCATCGTAAAATGTAATGTCGTATTATTACCTATGTATATTATACATCCTAAAAATACACTTATATGCGTACGCACACATATTACTATATAATATGTATATTAACGTAGGGTCGTGTAAGTTTACGTATTGTTCCTGTAATTAACAAAACCCGTGTAATTTGACAAATTTGACTTTATGTCCAGAAGAGCAAAAATAAATAAAAATATACTTAATTAAAACTTTTTTAAAAAGCAAAATATTCGCTATGTCAAACAATGGTATAGGAACATTTGTAGTACCTACTGTAAACTAACGCTTGATAAATATTTTCAATATAAGCTCTGTCCATGAATTCATAATAAATTAATACATAAATAATGTTTATAAAAAACCTTTTAACAAAATTATGTATTTCAATAGTATTTGTAAATTTGTTTACAACAATATATTTAAAAATGCGATTAATCGTTTATTTTTTGGACAAGTAATGTCCCTAAAACATTATTAGAACATTAATTTACTGTTTAGAAATACGTTTGAACCATATTTGGCTATTTTTATTAGGTACTGTCCGGCGATGGTTAAAACGTAGGTCTGAAATAAAAATACTAAATCATTGTTGAGTAATAATGTATTTGTTATAAATTTTAGTCAATTTTACATATAATAACATACTATAAATTACAAACTTACACAATCATGTAGGTACCAACATATGTTGTAATTCACAGCAAAAAAAAAAACGTTTTTTTAATTTTCTGGATCACTCAGTTTTCAAAACCGGTTTACAACCAGTTTTAACTCTAGCTGGTTCTTATCTTTAAATACATTAAGTGTATTTTAAGGGTATATGTTAATTTATTTATTTCACATACTAATAGAAAACTATTTTTTATTCGGCCCGAAATCATTTTAATATTAAAAATTGAACCTTTTATTACTCCGAGTTCCCAGTCACTGTTGTGTAGTAGATATACTGGATGTTCCACAATAATATCTGACAAATGTAATAACTCTAGTTCTGTTGTATATTTTTAAGTTTTTATTTTTCGTAACAATTACTAGAACTCTGCGTCACAATATTTTAGATTTTTTTTTTTTTTACAACTAAATTTTTTTTATAATCCAAGATAGCCATTTTATAAATAACTTTAAAAAAAAAATGATTGATGTTTAAAACTATTAACTAGGTTACACCTTTGTTAATTTTAAACAATTATTAAAGTTTGTTAAAATTCAAATTCATATCTTGCTAACCAACATTACAGCGATATAAAAAATGATAAATACCTTAAAAACTCATAATATGATTCAATTGATAAAAATATTATAATACTAATAATGATAATTTTTCTTTGTAAAATGTATTCATGTTCTTTAGTACCTAGCAGCTATTTAACATTAAAATTTTAGTAAAATTCAAAGAACTGTAGAAAATCAAAGACTTAATATTAATAATCATTTATAACGCCAAATGTTTTTTAAAAATGAATTTATAAAATAGTTTAAGATTTATAAATCTTGAATTATAAAAAAAATTTCAAAATTTTATTTTTATTTTTAGTTAATTAAAAAATATATATAATATATAACAATTTATTGTAGTGCAGACTTCTTATAACTTTAAAAATATAATAATAACTTAAAAATATACAACAGAACAAAAGTTATTGCATTTGTCAGATCTTCGTGGGACACTTTACATATATTGAATATAATAATATATGTATACAAAATAATATAATTATTTTAAGTTGTTGGTCGTTAAAAAAAAATATATCTGTGTGGTAAAAGTTGACGATCCGAATCCGGATTGTGAATTTTCATTTCTAAAACCATTAAAACAATCAAATTATCAAATATTTTGAGTACTAGTTAATATGAACACAGTGAACGCACCTAATACGATATAAATACGAATAATAAGAGTTTTTGAGTACGATTTAAATCTTTAATTTATTTCAAAAATCATTTTATAATTTTGATAGATAATGATTATGGTTATAAGTCATTAGTTTTTCGAATAATTCAAATAATTTTTCAAACATTTTCCACAACTCTACAATTATTGTACCTATATATACTTTTTATCTAGGTATATAATATTATAAAATATTTTACGTATTATAGTCTCGTTTGGTATAGCGAATACAGTATTTATTTTTATTCTACTCGTATTTATAAGTCTGATATGGAATAACACATGTTTCAAGCTCGTGTATATATATATAAAATATATAATATATATATATATATATATATCTTTTTTTTTATGGTTCGAGTATTTTATTTATTTTTTTAATATTATTTATTTATTTACGTGATAACTTTGGAGTAGAAAAAATATACACTTGGGGAAATATTCCACAAAGAGACTCTATGTAAACACTTAAACACGTCCGTTTGTTTTCGTGTAAGTACACAACAAACAGTCTCCGTATGCACAAAGATGCGCGTGATTAGTTGTCACATCGTAAAACATGTGCAGCACTTATATACACTGTACTGTACGACATATGGTTAATAAGCACAACACTTCAATTTTCGTATGCGAATACACAGAGGACCTGGTTATATGCGGTTATATACCGTACATTTGGTGTAAATATACCAAAATTTCCAATCTGCAAATAATAATTGATTAGTTTTTAAATTGGTTTTTGGACTTTTTGAAACACAATATTTGTCAAGTTGTAATATTTTAAAATTCAAAAAATTAATAATCAGCAAAATAATGAATTCTCTACTAAACAATTTTTACTGAATTATTTTACATTGTTATCTTAATCGTCCGAAATATAATAGGTACGTTAATAAAATATAAAAGTTTTTTTTGACAAACTCCTGTACATATTTACATTTGATTTATTATGTTTTATCGAGTGAATAATTAACAAGCATAATTAATTATAATATACATTATTAATTAATTAATAACAATAATTACCTAATACTTTTTACTTCTATATATATTTTAAAAATATTATAAGTAATAATATTGAAATAAATGTGGTAATTAATAATTATTAGACTCGTCTAGTTAATAATATGTAAAAGACAAACATGTACTTAAAGGTATTGGGAGCCCGGGTGTAAAATGTTATGTACTTTTATTTAAAAAAATAAATATTGATAATAAACATAATTTTATATAATAGTATAATTTTAATTTTATTAAATACCTAGTTAGGTTATTACTTATAAAAATATAAAAAATGTTATAATTTGATTATTTTTTAAAAACATCGTTATTTTAATTGCTTAAATACTTGAAAAATGTATTTTATATTATTTCGTACCTAACTCTGTAAATATTAGTGTTTAAGGTAATTGGAATTAGCTATTTAAACTTAAAAGCAAATAAAAATTATACATTCTTCCAATAATATAAATTTAATTTCTGTAATATGTAAATTGAACACTTAAAAAAAGGAAAAAATAAATAGTTTGTTGAAAAAAATTTTAGAGTATAAACAATTATCCATTTTCTGGTTCAATTAACAAATTCGTGTTTTAAATAAACTTCAAACATTTTCACTAAGCCAATTTAGATGTCAACAAATAGGTAAATTAAGTTTAAAAACCCTGTTATCCATAACAATATGAAACCGCTTATTTTCGAACCATTGATTTCGTCTACTAATTATATTAATATTATTTGTTGAACAAAAAACCAAAATTACTATAATATATAGTATATTGATACCTAAATATAATAGAACTAAGTAAGCATAATGCACATAATTATGTAAAACTATCTTCAGTTACTTGTGCAATAGGACTATGGGATTAATCCCATACCTTTATTTAGAATATAATTATAAAAATCTTAAGGTGTTCATAGTTGAAATGGAAAAATTATTTTGCGTAGGTATACCTAAATTCCAGGATAGTGTATTATAATTACATTACATTTGAAAGCATTTTGATTTATAACAACTTTCCATTATTTTCCATAGTATTCCAATAAGTTAAACAAAACTATGAGAAAATCGAAAAATGCCATCTTTATGTATCAAATCAAACAGATTTTATATCAGGAAGCTATTTATCCTAAATTTAACATATTTGACTCCTATTTTGATCCTTTTATCTAATTAAATAATTATAGAAAGTAGAATTGCAGCCACAGGAAATATTTCAGTAATAAAATATGTCAAAAATATCGGAATTAAATTATGAACATAATGAGTACTATGTAATACTACTTCTATTACTATACTATTAATACTCTGTATAATGTAACTATTTACGTTACAGATTTTTAACAACCATGTAAATATAGTTTTATTTTTAATTGTAAATTATTGCCAGTTCACTTACATCTGGTGAGTAATACCTGCGCAGTTGGCAGCCATAAAAAAATATGTGAAAAACAATAGGATTTAAAACATGTAATGTGACAAATCGATTATATTATGATACATTAACAAAAATTAAATTTAAATGGTTTTATAAATTACCAAAATGTTAAAAAGTTATTGACAATTTCATCACGTAAATACGATATATGAATAGTAAATATTTGGTGTAATTTTCAAGGCTTTATATAGGTGTTGTTACATTTCCATTTATAACCATTTTCGGTCATTTTCTTTTGGTAGATTTGCTATAAGATTAAGGGGCCTCGCGACGCGATTCATTTTTTCATAATCTACTGATTCCAATTCTAACAGGCCGTCACGATGCGTACTCCAATATTAATTTTTAAAAAGTTAAAATATTCTTTAGAACTTGTTCGAGAAATAGTATACCGTAGTACATGTTTCATTTTTGTCATTTTTAGTGTAATATAGTGGCTTTACGTTAAATTTTTTTTTTTTTTTAATTTAAAATACGAATATTTAACTACCTGAAAATATTATACTTCTAATATATCTCTCAAGTAAGTAATGAAAATCTATTAACGTTGCCGGATCGGATTACGCATTTTGACGTTCTGTTGGGATTATTAGAATAGTCCATTCGAGTAAAAAATATACATGTTATTGTGGTTATATATTAGATCGCTGACATGTGCACGAGGGTGCGTGTAATTGTTCCTCGTAAAATTTTCACACGAATTACTAACACTAATGAGTTTTTACAATTCACAAAAGTATCGTAAATGAAAATAGATGGTATGGGAAGTGTGAGATAATATTGAGTTTTCACTTACCTTTATAGGCACGGCGATCCAGTTGTGTTCAATAAGATTATATCAACTTCAGAAAAGGATATAGTATTGTTTGAAAATAAGAACACGAAATTTATTTTAGATAAGATTGAACGATACTTATCATAAAACAATATAATTTATGAACGTTGGATCCTCTTGTATATACTCCCCTCTCGTTTCACACCGAATATATTGTCTCCGGTCCACTGAGGACGTAATACAAGAGTGTCCTACGTTCAAGCATTTACCACACCTATAATTAGTAGATCACCATACCATTTTATGTTGAGATAATATTTAAGAGGAAGAGACACCGATAATTTTTTTCTATTAGCATTATTAATTTTTTGCAAATTCCAAATAAGTTAGAATTACGAAATAAAAATCAATTATAACTACAAACATTATCTATAGAGACCGATGGAGCTGATTTTGATATAGACATTTTTACACGTTTTATGAGCTGTACAAATATCAATTTTTTTTTAATTTTTAACAGTTCACAAAACTTATAAAAATACATATATCACAAATCGGTTCCATCAGTCGCCAGATAATATTGTTGTTAAGAATATTTATATATTTTATTTCGTCTTTCTACATATTCTCAAGTTGATAAAAATGAAAAATGAGTAAACATGTTTTTTAAACAAATGAAACAATTAAAAATGGTATTGACACAATAAAACAATTTTAAAATATATTTAAATATATTTAATTATTTTATTTTCATTTTTCTTAAAAACTTATAAAAATTGCTTATAAAAAACCCATGTGTGTCCTCTTGATATCACCTAATTAATATGTCATTGTACCACTCCAACAAGTGCCAACTGTAATTTCATAATATAAGTGTCGTTCTATGTATATTATTTATAAATAATATATTTTTTTATATATTAATACAAGCACAAGGCCACCCAATGAAATAATAAGAAATTGTTTAAATAAAATAAGGAGCCGCGAGACCCCTTAAAAGAACTATAGGTAAAATCAGCAAACGATCTTATTAAAATACCATATACTACACTTGTATATATAGTATTGCCTACATATTCATTATATATATATATATATATAAGTGCGAATATATTACTTCCAAAATATTATTATTTATGTTCTTATTGATGTTTTCGTGTTTCTATATTTATTTAAAAAAACAGAAGGAAGCAGAGCACTAATTTTAATTTAAAATTTTTTAAAAGTACTAATTGAGTACTAAAATTTGGCAGTATAGATGAAATTAATGTATTTCATACTCTCGCTAACTTCACAGACTTTAATGAAAATGATAAACAAAAAAAAAAAAAATGGTTTTAATGAAAAAATATTGCTGTTTTCCATACCATAAAATATTCTTCATTTAAAAATTATAATAATAATATATATATTATATATATGATACATAAAAACCGTATGTTTTTATAAGACAAATCAAATCAACTATTTTTCGTCACCTATCATAACCATCATTCCATCTAAATCATTATTTTTTTTTAATGCGAAAAAACAAATTTTTCTTCACTCTGCAATATCAATATGTGTTTGAATTTCGTAAATTCTTGTGTTTTCAATTTTCTATGTCAACCTGAGGTAAGTATTTATAATTGTTATTAAATATTATGTAACGTTAATAATTTGACACAGGCTATTAGAATCCAATTATTCTCTAGATACATTTTTCGCTACTATTTAATTAACATTTTTAAAATGTGAGATATTGCACATAGGTCTATTTATTAATAATAAAATATACTATACTATGACAATGTTATTGATTAATTTTTATGAACAGTTTAATAATATCACGATAAGACCTTTTCGTTCGATATCAGCGATTTAACAATATTATTCCTGTAATGACGCAGATATACCTGTCCCGTGACCATTTGGGTTAAAATATGTGTTTATCTTTTTTTCGTACAATTTATTAAAGTTTCCAAACACTGTAAACTGTAGTAATTGTAATTATTGACTTCCATGTTTTAAAGTTATAAGTTAATTTATAGTGGCACCCAAGTTAATCATTTTAAGTTCTATTATAAATCATACAATAAGTAATCCAGACACATTAATTTTGTAACCATATTGATTTAAATTGTTGTTATTAAATTATTATACTCATATAGGAATTTCATTTGAACTCATTATTATATAATACACGTTTACTGTATCGTGTTAAAAATTTTTATAATAGGCGTAAATAATAAATATCTTTTAAATAAATCATATTTCATTTTTATGAATAACTTATAGGATTGGAGGATTTTGGGTTAGGTGGGCGGAAAATTTTCGATTACCCGAGGCGCCAAAATCCTAAATACGTCTACACTGCTGACTAACCCAAAAATAATATGTTACGGTCGAAATACATAAATATTGAATAAATAAAATTTTATATATCGAGTCGAGTCAGTCGATTGATCGTATAAACCATATATATATATATATATATATATATATACAATTTTATTATTCCATTGTAATAAATATTCAATCATACATACGTAATTATTCGTATAACGGTTTGTATTATATTAAATATTTTGTAAACAAGACCACGCGAACGTGATTATTAGAATAAAATTTTTGAAAATTTAATTTTAACTTAAAACCCCAGTCAGTGTTTGGAGTGAAATAGGCATTTTACTCGTCGGATATAATATACAGTTGGTGGATATATTTGATTTAAAAGTAATATAATAGATAATTTCTTTTGATAACCCGATCCTCATCTAATTTTTGGTCATTTTTCTATACACTTTTGAAAACTACTAAGAAAACTATTTTAAAATATCAAATATAATCAATTTCCTGTTGAAAACATTTTTCCTCAAAAAATCCTATTGACTCTTTCTGTTCTATAAGTGTAAATATATCACGCATAAAAATAAACAAAATCAAACCTTAAAATATTGTATATTATTTTTGAAAAGTGAACAACTTCTGTTATTTTAACCACGTCAATAAAGTAGTGATATAGTAAATAATAAATGTGTATTTTAAGTTTCTTATATAATACCTAATTTTCCAATTTATAAACATTTTCAGTCATGGTTGGTAGTTTTCCTTTAAGTTTAAGAAAAAAAATTACCTCTTTAAAGTATAATCTAGAATGAATTTTCAACCAGAAAGCTCTCTGCTCAAAAACTCCTAATTTTATTTTCTACCCAATAGCATGTAAACGTATTTTAAGAAAATATATATTTATATACGTCAATAAGTATGACATGTTTATTTTTTATTTTCTAAATTATAAAACGTTTACGTAAAGAATGGTAGTTATTCGATACACTTGATAAAACTATATATAGTTTAGTAGTATAGAATAAGTACTAGTTGTAACGAATTAACTATAGTAAAGCTATTTATACATGTACATACAAAATAATGAAAAATAAAAACCAATACATTTTAAAATTGTAAACAAAAATAAAACATATTGTTACAAAATTTGTCTAAAATTAAAACGATTATACTCTTAGTTTATACTTGTTAATAGATGAACATTTTAAAACAACTAAATCATGCTCTCGTAAACTTTTTGATATACCTATACATTATACATAGATAATCAAGAAATGGATATGCTATTCATCTATACGAGTGTATTGACGTTTTCGGAGATGAGGGTTTGAGGCGGTAAGTTTTTTCTTTTATGATAATAAAATATTATATTTCACAGAATATTATATTTTATACATACAGTATTAAAATACGTTCCCGCTTTTTAAGTTCAACTTTTCTCCTAGTTTTCGTAGATCCAAAATTTAAACAGAATATAATATATGAAAATATTTACTATGGACGAACATGAAGTTTTAATATTTAAAATAATTTTTGAAATTTTTTTGAAATTTTTGAAATTTGACGTTTTACAATCACAAATTAATAGATGTTTTAATATACTTATCGAAAAAAAACTCTATGTTCACCCTAAGATTAAATGTCCATCTTTTATTTGGAGTATTTATTTCTCTTGTATGATCATTTTGATTAATTTGAGATCAGAATGTTACAGACAGTGTTTGAACAAATATCGTTATTACATAACAATAAATAATGTGACAGGTATGTGACTATTTTTAAATTATTTTTCAAATATATTTTAATATTTTTTAATTGTTAAATTTTCGGTGGCCGAATGAACAGGAAACGTTTTTTGATGCACGATGTCCCTGGTTCGATTCCCGGGTAGCCAATAAGATTTTTCTCGTCAATGGTATCTGTTCTTTGGGGAAAGCCAGCTATAATTACCAAATCTATCCAATAATTTGGTAGCTTGTCGTAGCTATTAAGAACCATCTTCGACTCTCCTAATATGTTAAGAGTCAAACTTGAGCATATTAGTATTTGGGAAATAGGAGGATGTAAAACTGTTAATTTTTTTTTTTAAATTGTTAAATTTTCATTATTTGAAAACCTTCTTCAAAATTTCTTAGATAGAACTCTTTAAAAATGGTTGGTATAACGTCCTCTTAATCGTTAAACTGGATCGGACATATTTAGTAATATGAGTGAGATTTATAGCTTCATTTTTTCCCATTATACTGTCCCCCTTATGGAATGTGATTTTAAGAAGACTTAGCACTTGTAGTTGTTGTCTTCGTCTAACTAACTGATAAAATACGACATTTACGTTCAGTATTCTTATCACAACTTCATCGTTTCTAATATTAGAGTAAATTTACTCATTGCCAAATCTATAGACGAGATACTTTTTATCTATACTGTAACTAAACTTTTTATCGACATTTTAATTTCGTAAAAATTTACGACTCTTTTTAAATTTCAAAAAATTAAATATATATATATATATATATATATATATATATATTTCTCTTTAAAATTCCAATTTTCAAAAGAAGGCTCTGCTACATCATTGATGACCTTGTCTATACAAATTTGGTAATAAGTCAATTTACTCTAACATTAGAAAATATGAAGTTTTGGTAAGAATTCTGAACGTAAATTTTGTATTTTATCTGATGGTTAAACGGAAACATCAAATGCGAATGCCCTTAAATTTATAAAATTATTAAACGTCCTTTTAAATGTATAAAATTTAACATGTCTATTTTACTAATATCTGTGAATACTCAATAATTTCTCATCAACAATGACAAATTCATTCTTTATAATCCATTAAAAGGTTGAACGTTTCATTTATTTTATAAATTATGATTCGTTTTGTAAAGTGGGTAACACGCACGTTGACACATTATTCTTTTCATCTTAAATCACGACAGCATAATATATTGCAGCATGTTCCCTTATTTATTGAATTATCTAATATATTTTAAATACAATTTTAATACCTATATTAACCTTTTGTGTATCTTTATTTACATAAAAATATTTAATTATATAGAAAATATAATATATAAATACATATAATAATATTATAATATGATGATTTTTAATATTAAAATCTTATCCTAGATTCTAGATCGTTTATCTATTAAATATTAATATTGATATTAATAAATTCATTCACGCACATGTGAATGAGTCAAGATAATTATAATTATATAACTATAGTATATAATATTAATTATAAAATAACTAAACTGTTTCTAAAATGATGATAATTAGTCAATTCATGGCAATACACAAAACTAATTTAAAAAATTTGACGTACATGATGCTCGTACATCCAAAGGGACCGCGTTCAATTTTCTCTATTCGCATATGATAACGTAAATAGATAGTAATAGATACTATTAATTTTGAAATTCTTAAAAATCAGAAAAAAATAGAATAATATATTCGCATATCCTGAATATCATATGTAAAATGTGATATAAATTCACATACAAATTTATCACTTTAAATATTATTATATTGATCGTTGAACATTACGTGTTATACAGTTAAATTAAAAATTTTTTTATGTATGTACGCCTACAGTTTATCGCGTACATAAAAAAATAAAATAAACAATACTAAACGAAGAATTCAAATGTCCAAAATGAAAAAAAAATCGAAAATATAACGATCAAATAATATATATATATATATATATTGCAATTTTGAAGTACACATTTAAGTACGGCTTATAAAGAAAAGAAAAATGTTTAATACAAATGTCCGACTTACGCGCTTTGTGTATAATCCAAAAAATAATGTCAACAGTTAAAAATGCACGTTTAGTGCGTAGTAGAGCGAAACTTCTTGCACTGTTTTTAAGTGTCGTAAAAATATTATTTAAAACCGTTTGTATATATTATTGTTTTGTTATTCGAGTATAACGCTGTATTTAAATCTCGAAACGATAGAGGGAGAAATGTAAAAAGAAAAAAGAAATATGATTTAGTAATTTTAGTTGTAATAATAATAATAATAATAATAATGATAATAAAAATTCGGATAATAATGATAATGATATACCAGCAGTGGTTTTATGGAAGATTCTCACGACTCCGGAGGTATATGTTATATTATACCTATCAAGTTAAATGTTTAACGTTTTATTCATATGCCTACACACTTTATATAGTTATATAGTTATACACCTGTACGCCAACTTTTGGTTTTATTTTTTTGCCGTTTGTTAATAATTAACAACATTTTGTACGACAGACGGGGCATTCTAATTTGCGATACGGTTATATTTTGTCCGAAAACACCGGATTTGTTTAAGTTTGTTTCGACACGCACGCCGTCGCCCGACTGATAATTTGTGGGGTGCAAAATAACGGTGTGGTATATACCTACATGTATATATATACATGCGGTATATTATCTAACACGCGAATCGCAAGTCTAACCTATATATAGGTATGTATTATACGGATTTGGAACCTCATTGAAAGTAGATTTTAAGTGTTCTACAAATTAAAACTGATACTCGAAAGCGTATAGCATAATATTATAATATATAATACATATACTACGAAACACCATGTCGTCATTTGTACTTTTTACGTTAATTTTTATTTTTATTAATTTTAATTTTTTTTTTTTTTTTTTGTGCATTATCTAAATATATAGGTGTGTATATATGTACGGGATTCAGACAAAAAACGTGTTTTATAAGTCCAGCTATCGTCGAGTGTAAAAGTTTTGGGTAAAAGTGCCAACATTTTGACAACTATGGTATGGTATACTATAATATTATATTTAAAGCTAATGTAATTTTATGATTTTTCATGTATGAAGTGATCATCTTCTGCAGGGTAAAGAAAAACTATAGGCACCTATACTGATCCAAACGAAAAATCGCTATTAGTCGAAAAATAACGAATACACCTCAGCTGCCATGCGGTTACCGAATTATTATTTATTACTATTGTATTGACCTCCAATCAGAATCGTTTTGTTGAATTAAACTGTTTATTATTATATGGGCAATTTAAAATTCAACGCATTCACTAAGTGTATTCTATCCGACGAGTGAGTATTTGTTTCTACTCACTAAACTACTACTAACGAATACCTACTCATTCTTCAAAATACTTATATCAATTCCCCGTGACCAATTTGTAATTTCTTTGCTTGCCATCATCTGGAAGTGTTTTGACATCGATAAAGTTTAATATTCGTTGAGGTGATAATGCGCATAAATCTTATAAAATTTCTAGGGACTTACTAAATCTAGTTTACGAGTATATCGGCAATTACATGCAACACAACAAAAAATTCTTAGGTTTTATAGCAAAATTCATCTGATAATGAATATAATATAATGATTATAAAATATATAATGATAATATCATTAATGGTAAGTTTTTCTGGCATAACTTTTCGTTGTCTTTGATTTATAACTTTAAACTCGGTTTCTTGTTAATTGATTTCCTTTGAAAAAATTTTAGCTTTGCTAACAGCTAAGTTTTAAAAATTTTTTGTTGGTCCTTAGATATAGCAATTTTTTTTTTTGACCTTGTCAACAAGTGCTAATACTTGTAAAAAATCCAGATTCTTAGATTGAATATATCTTGACAATGGGGACGTAATAACAAACATTTTTTTTATAAAAATCATTGTAATAACAAACATGAATTAATTCATAGAAGTTGCTAAACCTTTCGATTTAGATACCGATTCACAGTTGAAATCTTCAGATGTTTGTAATAATGCATTATACTTTTCAAATATTTCAATCAACGTTCTATCATGGGAAGTTCATCTTGTTGTAGAGAAAAGTTTTAGTTGTCGTTAAGGTTTCTTTTAATACACATGTTTTTAAATAGTTTGATAAAATATGTTGTCGTTCTTTTTCGAGCCTTCGTGTATTTCTTTAATGCTTGTATATCACCTAAAAACATCTTAGTTTCTAAACATATATTACAATTATCTAAAATAACTAAATTTAGAATGTGAGAAAAAGCACCATACATATATATAATATATGGCTCTTGAGTTATGATTTAGTATGTGTGTCTTCAGACCAAAATATATGCCTTGCATTAAAAGAATACCATCATATCTCTAGACACAAAGATTTTTTTTCCAGTTCAAATTAAATTTTTAGTAATTTTACAAACAATTTTAAACATAAGCCAGATAAATCAAAAACATTTATTAAAGCTATAAGACGTTCATAAATTTCTTCGTAAAAAACTTATTTCACAACTAAACAACACTGTTCCATTTTTGAAATGTTGGTAGTGGTATCAATGATAACAGAAAAAATGACAGATTTATTTAATGTCCATCGACATTTTTGAACGTACCTATATTATATTGCTTAATTTTGTCTTAATGATTTTCTAATATTGGATGATAGTTAAAAAATATCTTTATTAAATTAAAACACAAAAATATGTTTTCTACATAACCTAGAAACGAGAATTACAAATTCATATACATATTAAAATAGTAATCGAATTTAAGGACGTAAACTAATCTTCTGCTTATTAGTCTAAAAACATGAAAAATTGAGGTTCTACAACAGCCTTAATAATATTATACCGAACATCATTCAGAATCATCTTCAGAACATAATGATTTATCTTTACTTTCAAATTTAAAATAATATATTACACTATTCTGTCCGACGACCGAATAACGGACGAAGACAAAATACGACAATAATTTAGAGACAACTTCATCAGAGTCTTAAGATTTTTCGGGAATTCTATTTATTATTAAAGGTATAAAAAATTATTATTTTTAAATTCTTTAAATTACAATGTCTAACTTTTTTCATCATTTATACTTTAATAAAAGACTAATAATAATATTGTCTTCTTTATAAATTGTATAATAGATGATTTAATTCTAAAATTATTTTTTAATAGCTTTTCGTTGATTTTATATATAAATACTCTTAAACTTGTTTACAAAGGTTTAGGTATTGCAATATCTTACATGTGAAAATATATATAAATGAATAATACTTTCACAATATTGTTATAACGAATTATAAAGTATGAATATGTTTTCAGAATATACACACATAATTGTCAGAATGTTATAAAATATTGTCATAATATTATTAGATCATCCATTGTCAAACATTGAATAATGTTAGAATATTTATCTATAATTTTGCAAATATATTTTTAAGGAAAAATTTAAAAATATTGTTTTATAAACTATGTCAATATTACCAGGAAATAGAAAAAAAATATATAATAAATTACAATATTTCACACACAATATTCTCTAAATATTTTTTTAGTACATTTTGATTTATAAATTTAGAAATGTAATAATTTCCAAATATTTTGAAACTATTAATATTTCAAAAATTCTATGTGATAGGTAATAATAATAATATTTTATTACTAATAACGATACAATTGAATTTTTTAATTATAATATATTGTATTATTTACTTGATAATGCATTAATGAAAATATAATTGCAATAAACGTGCCCATTATATTATATATTCCTCTGCGATCACGTACCTATATAGGTATTCGTGTAATATAGACCTATATATAAAAAGAGAAGAAGATTATACAAATAATTATATTAAATTCAAATGATAATTATGTGTCTTCAAAGAGCTTCTTAACGAAGACTATGGATATTAATTAGATATTATGGCTATTAAATTAAATCAATATATTGTAATTTTTCCTATTTAATAAATTAATAATAGTATTACAGATAGTAGTACTTCCTAAATATTTAGTAATAGCCAAATCTACAACTAAACATCGTATAAACATGATCATAAAAATAATCTGATTGCAATTAATTGTATTAATTGTAAATTCATTTTACGAGGATTTCTGTAAAGGTTAGGTTCTACAATTCTACAACCATGCTAGAAATGAGCTACTTATCTAAAATTCAAATTTCCAAAATTTTTTTTTCCACATTTTTAAGTTCCCTATATTCCAGGATCTCGAAAATTTATATTTAAAAAATATTTTCAATTTCATATTAATAAAACTTTCCCTATAAAACATTACTATAAAATACATTGTATATAACATATATTATTTTAATAAAATATTTTGATTTATTGCTGTCTGGAATTATTCGTGAAAAATTACCACTCTTTCTTCTTCTCTTCTTCTTCTCCTTCGCCTTCTCTCCCAACTATTTGGGGTCGGCCACTCTGGTCCTACACTTCCACTTAACTCTATCTCCTGCATCTTCTTCACTTACCCCCCACATTCCTCATATCACTCGCCATTACATCCCCCCATTTCTTTTTCGGTCTTCCCCTCCCCCTTTTACCAACAACATGCATTTCCCTTAATAATCTTACTGCCTCAGTCTCTTCTCTCCTTAATACATGCCCGAGCCATCTTAATCTATTCTCTCTCATTTTGTCTACTATCGAAGCTACCCCTATACTACCTCTGATATACTCATTCCTTATTTTATCCTCTCTAGATAAGTAATTGGTAATAAGTATATTTCCTAATAATATAATAAGTATATAATAAGTAATATGTATATTTCCTGATTGCGAAGTGTGCTTTAATTCTATTATTGACTCAATAATATTAGTTTTACTTATTCCTAACTTCTTATCTATATATTTTTGTTTTAATTTACTCAAAGTATTGTTATTGTATAAATTTGGAGGTCATATCTGACCAAATTCCATCTCATCAACATTCTGTCTTCTTCAATTTGATAGAATATCTGTGGTTGAGAATGTTGGAATTTATAGTAGGTATGTAAATATGTTTTATATAGAGATAAAGTGCTTATACTCGAGGACAGCAGAAATGACCCATGATAATATTGCATTCTACCAAGTGATTCGTTGAAAATATTTTTAATTGTTATATTGTACATGGCGGGAAATTTAAATATTCGTGTATAATGGCGGATCATGGGGTTCACAGTAGGTGGGGCACAAATATTTTATCTCTTTCCTATTACCTGATAATCATAACTTACCACCCCTAATTCCTATTTTTAATTCCTCAAATTTACCTTAATTCACTAGTGATATAATATATTATATAATCGTCGAGTGTTAAAAATAAAACCCGTCGAGTTGGCGGTGACCGGTTTCCATCCCGCAATCTCATCACAGTGGAACAGCTCTATAGAGCCAATATTACATTTATTGACTATTATGATACACGTATACGGTATATTGCTTTACTTTTGGTAACGCTTTATAATTCAAATCTGCGCGTGTGAACGAATTTTCGTCCAAAAACGGGTAAAAGCTTAACGCTCATCGAGTATTTATTATATTCTTCTTTTAATATACCTATGTAATAATTTAAAAATTAAGAAACATAGTGACTCACGCCGACCGGGGGGAGAGGTCTGGGGGAGGGGGCCGGATGCCCCCTCCCAGCAGAACCCGCCACAACCACACCCGGATTGTCAGAAGCATGCTGAGGCACAGTGGATCCCGACCCTCAGCGTCGAAACCGGCGGTTATTTAACCACCCACAGCTAGCAAGGGTACGTTGATGACTGGTTATGGGCTTGTTTGTTTGACCCCCAGAAGTGGCGATACTTGCATGACCCGGGAAGTTCGATGCCTCGCACTGGTCGTTGGACCGTACATTCCAAAAGACGTTGCACCCGAACTAATTTCTTTACCACTGGATCTTAGTGTCAGTGGAGCACACACTTAGTCCTGTCTCAATGCCCCACAGGGCAATCTGTTCCACGGTTCCACGCCGAGGATCGATGCTTTCGGCGCCGCCCCGTTTAAAGTCCCATGCGTATACGAACAGATAGAACGGTCTTTGTGTCCCTTCAAAGCTCTAAGGTCAGAACCGTTGACCGGTTTGGCCCAACCATGCAGCCCGCCAGAGCCCGACACCTTTGTGTTGGAATACGCAGCCTGGGCGCGTATAGGACTCCAACACCCCCAGCTACTATTGTTATCTCAGATTTCTCCGAGAAACCGTTAAATAGTTCCGGCCGTGGAGCCATCGCTTCCTGTTTCCACTACTAGTCTTTGTTCGTTTCATTTCCGGTTCCACGACCGTGGCATCAACTTTCGAACCGATTTCAACGATTCTCCCGCGACCCGCTGTTTAGGCTTCGTTGTCATACGTGTATAGTCGGCCCGTTCTATGGTTAAACATAGACTAGTTTAAATCCGTTTACCCGTTATCCGTTAAACTAAATGCTTTTGTCCTATACAAACAATTAGTAAAAACAAAATATTATAATTTTTAAACGTCTGTTATTTCCTATAACCGAAGAATAAAAATAAAATATAGACTTTAAAATGTATAAAATAAGTATATAAATTTATTATGTTTAGGTACATTTAACACTATAATACACACGCATTAGCTCTTAATTTATTGAATTTCATTAATTACAAAAAATACACGCACTAAATAGATAAATTTTAAGTAGGTTACAAGTCGATATTAAAATATAATATACCTATATATTATATAATATAATATATTGATAAAATATTGTTTATTGTGAAATATAATATATATTATTACGAGAACGACGAAGATGATAATAAGACCAGACGGAAATAAAAATAACTTGGGCACAATTCGTTTCAATAATCGAATACAATTTGATGACATACATTACAATTTTTTTTAACTGATTGATATAATATTTTATTTTAATAGTATTTAAAAAATACGTTGAACCCAGATTTTAAGCACGCTAACAGATTGAGATTTTTTAGTTTTTTTCTTTTTAATTAAAATTATTTTTTTAATCATTTTACTGTAATTATAATAAATTTAAAAAGCAATAAAAAAACAATAAAAAATTCATTTAAAATTATATTAAATTTAAAATAATAAAATTTGATTCTTTACTGATGTTTTTATATTTAAATGACTCTTTAATGGTTCATTAATAAGTATTGGTAGAAAAATTAAAAATTAAAATACTGTACAAAGCTTACTTTATAAGTTAAAACTATTTTTGTTGTCGAGCGTTCAGCAGAGCTTGAGACTAATAATACATTTTATACAAATATTGAGTTAATCATCAAATGTTTTTAAAATAAAAATTTTCAATATTTATTTATTTATTTAATTTATTTATTTTGAATTACACGCCTTGAGGTAATTGAGTACCGTAAATACAATATACAATGCATTTATATACAATTAATATATAATAACACAAAGACAGTAGAAATATACGACAATAAATCTAATAGCACTTTAAAAATATAAGTTAGTGTACTATGTATAAAAGAGAAGAAACAAAACATTTAAAAATATAATATACTATAACACTTTAAGAGGAATGAAAAATATTGAAAAAATTTTGTAGGTTATTACAGGAAACTAGTACTCTGTTAATGAATGAAAAAAACCGTAAAGAATTTTGTGCTTAGTAATGTAAAATGTTGGCCGGTTTTTAGAATTAAATGCAAAAACTGATATATTTATTAGATTAAGAAGAGAGATATCATTTATTGAGCCATGCAAGATTTTGTAAATAAAAATGACGTCAAAATATAAACGTCTTGAACTCAAAGATTTAATATTTACTAATCTCCTAAGGGTTCATAACAATGATCAGTAATTATGCAATTATTAGATATTCTAAGATTAATGTATCTTAGAAATTTATTTTGAACTCTTTCAATTTTATTTATCCAAACAAGTTGATAAAGGTTCCATAAGATGGAACCATATTCAAATAAGGAACGAACTAAAGACAAATATAGTTTTCAGAGATAAAATGTTATTAAAGTCCCAAATGTTTCTAATAATGAAGTCAAGCGATCGTGTTGCTTTTGTTATTATTGATTGAATGTGTATTGAAAATAAAAGTGAACTTGAAAAACTAGTTCCATAGTCTGTAATCGAATCAACTTTAGATAGTAAAATGTTATCAGAGAAGTAATCTATATTGAAAGGAGATTTATTTCGATAAAATTAAATGGAATTACATTTCTTAGTGTTATTTTGTAGATAATTGTTATCACACCAATTTCTAAAATGATTAAAGTTCACTTGCAATTTTGAGCTATCGTCCAAGGAATAAATATTATAATATAATTTTAAATCATCAGCATACATGTTAAAATGTACATGTTTAAAGATTAAGCCTACATAATTCATGTACAAAATAAACAGTAATGGGAAAATATGACCCACTATGGAACACCACAGTAGACTAAAATATTATTCGAAATATGTCCGTTAAGCCATATTTTTTGAGACCTTAATGAAATATATGAGCTAAGCCATTTTAACATATTATTATCATTACCCATCTATTCTAATTTGCGAATCAGTATAGCGTGGTTAATATTATCAAATGCTTTATTGATATCAGTATATATTGCATCCACCTGATTACGTTTCACGACAGCATCCATGAAATATTTATGATAAGAAACAAAATTAGAGGAAGGAGAAGTATGTGGATGGAATTCATATTGTTGTGGTATTATATATTTAGAAAAATATAAGTTAAGTTTTGGGAGTAAAATTGATTCAAATAGTTTAGGAATAGCAGACGTAATACTGATAGGTTTATAGTTTATAATATTAGAGCGATCGTCATTTTTTAAAACGGGTTTGACATAAGAAGATTTCCATAAATCAGGAAATGTACCTGAAGATAGTCATAGAGGAAAATATAATGTAAAAGAAGCGTAAAATCATACCTATATTTGTTAAGAAAAATTTCAGGAATATCGTCTGGACTAGGTGAACTTTTCAATTTACATTATTCTAGTGCTAAAAAAACTTCTTATAAAATAAGATTAATAATTATTCTAATATGAATAAGTTATATTATAATTCAATATAATGATATTTATTTAGCCCTTAAATATTTAATTTACAATACATGCTCTTATAAATGAATTATTTAATAGGCAACTTATAGGTTTGCTGAAACATAATAAACATCGGGAAAATCCTCGTAAAAATATTCAATTCCAAGATACACATATTAGTAAATCAATTAAATTAATTTAAAAATGCATTCAACTTAAAGAAATTACATATTAATTTAATTAAACTAGAGTGAAACAAAAATCAATTATTAAAAAGAAAAATTTTCAAAAAAAATGATGCCCATAGGCTATTGTCGTATACGAATATTAATAATCATATAATACGATTGATTTCTTGAAACTTCGAATTTTTTAAGTAGTTGTCAACTATATTGACTATATTATAGGTGAAATATTATATTTTTATTTAATTTAAGTTTTTGGTAAACAATTTTATTTTATTCAATAATTTGGGTGGTGCATGTGCCCGTATGCCCCTAATCACGAGCTGCCACTGTTCGGGTGGTCTTTAAAAATGGTAGTACTGTTTTAAATAAAATGGCTTGCGCGATGATAGAATTATTTTAAATAGACTCATATAAAATTACAATAATACTCCCCCAAAAAATGCTATTTCTCCAAATAATCTAAATGAATATCATTTAAAGACAATTGAAAAATAGTAATACGATATACAATAATTCTACATTAAAACCACTATTTATATCAAGTAAAATCAACTTATGACATTTAAATTAAATATTTAAAGTAAGAAACACATAATGATTAAGTATTTATTGTAAGTATTATTGTTTTTAAATTTAAAATAAGTTTAAAAATGAACTGTTGAGTGCCTAAATTTACATTTCAAACCACTGTATGGTGGCGAAACGATCGTGCACTGCAGATATGGTTACACATAGACAGATGGACAAATAGTCGAGAGACAAAGAGAAAATTATAATTTCCGTATTTTATAATGTTATGCGAATTTCGGCGACTAAAAAATAAGAATATGTGAGAATATGACCTGGGGGGAAGTTCCTAAAGTGTTTACAATTCATACATTTGTGTCTTAATGTAAATATAAAATACTTTATTCTTATAATAATTTCAAAACGAAAAAAATATTATAATTTTAATTAGATTTTATATAATATAATTTGTTAATAACAATTACTTTTTTCTACGTGATTTAAAAACCAAATGCACCTGACGGAAGATGAAAAGGAAATAACGATTATTACATACTATATAAAATATTAATATTAAAGTAAACGAATTTTTCCTATATAAATTGTTGCAGGTATTATTTATTTTGTAATAGACCCCTATATATATAATATACACATATATATATATATATATATATATGTATATTGTATATATTATAATATGTTAATATATAAATAATTACATTGCTAATAAAACTTTCTTTATAAATTTGTTGTATTGTACTCTCAAAATTATTAATGATGATTGATGAACTGACTGTTTTAATTAAACTACATTGTACACACTCTAACATGTACTGTTTCTGTTTGTATAATAGGAAAAATATCAAAATTATACTATGCAAAACATAAAAAATATATATTGTTACATAATTAAAACCCAAGACATAATGTCTATAAAAAGAGTATTTAGAAGGAAACCTACCATTCTCGTCAACTTACCCAGGTCTCCCCCCCTAGTCTTATAACATTATAACAACAAAATATAATATTTTGAATTTATACAAATCGTGTTTCTGTGATAAATATTGTAATATCAATGCAATTTATAAATTTCAGATATACAATAATTGCATTTATTTGCATTTAGTTTGCTAAAATTTGACGTTGGTTAAAAAAATAAATCCGACTATTTGGTGGTTCTGATGAAAATGTACAAAAACATTCGCCAAAATTATAATTTTTATTTGCTCATTTTTAAACCAATTTGCAATTAATTTGATAAATTTTGGCATTGGTTTGCAGTGAATTCGACGATTTGGTGGGGTTGAGGAAATGTACAAAAAAATTTATCAAAATTTCAATTTTTATTTGCACATTTTTTAAACTAATTTTCAATTATTTGCAAATAATTTGTTAAGTTTTGACATTGGTTTGAAGTAATTGGATTATTTTGTTGTCGAAAAGATGTAGTAATATTAAAATAATTGCTCGCCGCCGATATTATCTACAGTAGTTATTATAATCGCACGACCGGCCACACACACACATACACATACCTACAAATTTGATATCTAAGTGAATGCTTATCTGTTTTTATGAATTATATTATTGTTTTAGTCAGTCACCGGACGGAGTTCGTTATTAGTACACAGCCGCCAAAATTATATTTTTTTTCTGTGTCCGTCCGTCGTGCTCGAATTGTGTATTAAGCCGTCGAACGTAAGCGTGAATCACTGCTATATTTTTGTGATTTTTATTGTACGTATGCTAACGCCGTGAGTAAAAAAGTGAACGCTAATTGCCATTATAATTTGTTTTAAGGTTCTAATAGCCTCGCATGTACATAGTATATATAGGCTCTAATAGCTAATATTATTGTTTCAGCTCAAATTGCCTTAATTTATTGTTATTATTTTTGTGTTGTAATTTATTTATTTAGGATAGGCACGTAGCGGCTAGCCAGTCTGCGTGCGTTGTAATATTTTGTGAGTACCTATCTAATTATTATTATTATTATTATTATTATTATTATTTATACTATTATTTCTGTGTTGCTGTGAATTTTCATATTTGTTTATCATTAAATTATTATTATCGAATTACTGTACCAGCAATAAAAAATCTTAATTTCTGTATACCTGAGTTACCATTTTTTTTTTACAATTAGTTACCCCTTTTTTCATAGTTTTTAAGCACATATCACACATATACGTACACATACACACAAGACAAAATGTGGAAGGATCAGTGAAATAAAGCGCACGAATTAATTTGGTGTCCAGACGCGCGTAATATTATTTTACGCACCTGGCCCGTACAGATTTGGTGGGGGCTAACTTCATGAACGTCAGTTGTTAAATCAACTCTAGGCAATTTATTCGCCTGCGTTATGTATCTATATTATTTTTATAATATAAGTTTATATTGTAAAATATATATTTTATTTTATTTTATTTAAAAAGACACAATATGGGTATATAATAAATAATGATATCAGATAAGTATGTAGGTATAAGGTATACACGTATACACTTATTAATTTTGTAGGTATATGTTATGTTTTTAAGCACAAATCACAGTATATTAATTATAAGTTATAGCTTATAAAAACAGCATAACGTGTTTACGAAAGTGATATAATTTTAGAAAAAATGGTACAGTTTAGGTTTCTGTCCTATTGTCGTAATTTATATTATACATTTTTTTTTTTTATATATATAAATCTACTAATTTTATATTATAATATTATATAATAGCTAAAGATTATACGGCATTAATATATTATTATATACTAGTTTAACTGCAACACCTACGGGATGCTACTCCTTGTAAGGTTAACTCATTTTTAGTGAGATTACTTGTAAGTGTAACGCCTTTTGATTGCAAAACCTTGAATTTGTAAACCCCATTTGTGCGTGACACCTTGTAAGTGTATCTTTTTTGAGTGAAACACTACATATAATTTGAATTACTTTTTAGTGTAATTCATACACCTCATATTATGTTTTTTTTTATCAGGATCCGAAATAAGTCGGTGACCGAAGTTTTTTGAGAAATAATTGCTAATTTATTTATTTTAAAAATATTTTGTCTGCGGCGGAATTTGGCGTTCGCTTTCTAGAAGATAGTCTTTTACACATAAGTGTTTCTTGTGTAGGTTTACAAGTAAATAGGTAATTCAAAAATGTAGCGAACTGACTATTCTCAGATTTTTATAAAAACTCGAAGTAACGGATTTCATGCAACATACATAAATTATATTTAATAAAAATGTTGAGAAATACCTCAATAATATAATATAGTAGGTACCTACCTACTCTACATATTATGTGAGTTCGGTCGGACATCTCGAGTTTTTATATATGTGGAAATATTTGAAAGCCTTCCTGATAAAAGTTCACCTGAATGTATTAAAATAAATATAATTTATATATTTTGAAAAATACTAAGAAAGTCTGACGATTTGAAATGCATTACTATGAGATATAAAAAAATATAGTAAAGGTAGCAACCTAATATGTGAATGAGTTGGTCGGACTTACCGTTCTCGGTGTTTTATAAAACCATTTTCCCCACTGGGGATGGAAATTTAAAAATGTTCGAAAAAAAAATACAAACTTGCCATAGGCTATTATAATAGGTACTCGGTACAATATTATGTGTAGTTCAAATAAACAGAAAAACATATAATAAATATAATGATAAATAGGTATTTAATAATAAAAGTTGTAACGATAAGAAAATGTATTAAGATTTCGTTAACATATAGCATATATCGGATAAACCTTAAATACCCGTTATCATTGCGGACGCCGAGATCGAGAAAAAAAGGCGAAAAAAGTGAAATGGCCATAATAAAATTTGAACCGGTAGACCCATATCAAAAGTCGGTATGACAATCGACGTCCTATACCACTAAGCTAATCGAAGTGATAGGGCGGTCGAAATTTCTCGAATTTAAACAATTCAAATAACGGACAGTACCGTGTTTTGACTCATAATATTTTCATATCATACAATTTTCTATTTTCAATAGAAACTAAGATTTTTACTAAAATATTGTAAATAATAATATTAATATACTTAAATTAATTATAATATTCATAATATTAATGAATGTTTGCAAGTTTTATTGCATAAACTAAACTATTACACACCGGAAAGGTAAATTTAAAATCATTATTAAATATAATTATAAATTATTATTTAATAACAATTTTGAAAAATATCACAATAATATAATATAGTAGGTACCTAATCTACATATGTAAATTCGGTCAGACTTATCGTTACGAGTTTTTATATAAATAGAAATGTTTGAAAGTTCTCCTGATAAAAGTTCATTCGAATGTATTAGTATAAATATAATTTCAATTGTGAAAAATACTAATAAACGAAATTCCGACGATTTTAAATTCATTACTATGAGATACAAAAAAATATAGTAAAAACTAAAGATACTTAATATGTGAATGAGTTAATCGGACTTACCGTTCTCGGTGTTTTATAAAACTATTTTCCCCAGATGAAAATTTACAAATGTCTGAAAAAAAAATATGAACTTGCCACAGCGTATTATAATAGATATTCGGTACAATATTATAACGGGTGCGGCCGAGATATCTACCACATTTTAAAATGCTGTAGCGCCATCTGTGTTCAACCTAGAGAAATAATCTTAATCTCGTTGGAAAGAAAAAGAAAGAAGGTTTTTTTTGATATAATCATTTATTGTGTTAACTTGGTAGTTTTAAATATAACGTCATTTAAATGATGACCATGATTTTCACAACAATTGCGCATACGTAAAACGAAATTATCAAAAACTTTTTCTAACATAGTGGTCGGAATCGCTCCAGAATGATATTTAATTGCCGTTTTAAGTTCTTCTAGGTCTTTCGGCTTGTTTTCATAAACTTTTGACT
>JAIPRL010002814.1:0-54145 GCA_025469235.1 Pemphigus obesinymphae | reverse complement strand
GAACGGCTACCGCAGCCGCTGTCAGGCTGGTACTGGTCACTTGGTCCCTTAGGCTATCTCCACACCCAAGTACGCAATTTTGTTTTCCCCGCGAACATCCGAGATGAGAAAACTCGCCTATATTCTTTTTAATACTTCTCATACTTTATGACAAGTTTTATGCCGGCTGTCGACCTGACGCAACCTCAATTAGTCGACTTCTGCGATAGGCATGAGGAAACCGTGGAGGTATTCTTAGCCCCCTCCACAGGGGCATTTTTTATTTTTTTTTATAATTATTTATAAGTATTTAAAAAATTTTAAATACATATAAACCACGAACACCAACGTTTAATAAATTAAAGTAAAAGGTGAAATTAGCAACTATTATTGCTTTTAAGTTTACACCAGTACTTTGGAAACAAATTATTTAGTTTGAATATTAGATTTTATGTGTATCTTAATGAACATCGAAACCATTTATTTGTTAATTTGTATTATATTGTTCAAAGAATACACAAATAATTTTTTTAGATATTGGATTGAAAATAGTAATTCTAAAATATCTAATTAAAACCCTTTAATAAGGACCCGACCATATCACCAGAGCACGTTTGCTAGGTACATTTTGTCAACTTACATTCAACAACAGGATAATTTGTCAACAAGTTAATTTAACAACAAGACAATTCTCCAACATGCATATTTGTCAAAAATTATGCTCGCCAACGAAAAATCACCAAAATTGTTTTTGGATAACGAGATGGTTAATATGGTGAAATACTATATTTTACTCAGCGTAAATTTTAGTAATAAAAATTTACACAAAAAGACCTACGTGATTATAAAAAAAGTTGATGGTTTTCGTCCATCGTTCATCGCCCATCGCTCATCATCAATATATTTAAATCGATAATAAGTCATGTCAGTGCAATTGAAATAGTTATACAAATATGAATAACTCCAATCTAATTGTATAATAAGACTTTTACAAGTTATGTATATATTTTAGATTTTGAATAGAGTGCGGAAAATTTTGGTATGATAATTAGTTTTATTTTTAGTTTCTCTTATGTTTTCACAAAATCAAGATAGTATTTTAGGTCGCCGTTACAATTTTTCGGTTAGAAAGAAATTTACTTGAAGTTTTGAGAAAAATTAATTTATATTACTCCCAATAAGTAATTTTTTAATTTTAGTAAAGAAAAACTACCTATAAATTATTGTAAAAAATCTTTATAAATCGAAAAAAAAACAAATACATTTACATGGTTTCCTTCCTAGCTCTTCTCGGAATCGTTTTTATCTAAAAAAAATATTTATTTATATGTTTACATCATTTATTAGGTATAGTTGGATTCTAGACAATAATAAATCCTAGCTTCCTATCCAAGTATCGAAGGAATCAAATACCAATATTTTCTATTTATAATAACTATATCTGCACTCTGCAATTTGTAAATAATTGCTCGTAAGTTTCTAAATTACTCTGATATTAGATATATAAATGTGGCATCTCTAATTCACTCAAAGACGTTGTAATTATTGATATTGCACTACTTTTATTTTGACAAATATGTTACTATTTTTCGTAAGTTATCAATATGTGGTTATATACCTAAATTGGTAACCAAGATTGAAGATTTTTTGAATTGACTTATTTAATGCTACACATGGGTTCTCATTGATATTTTTTGCTTGATTTTTTAGAGTACTTATAATATTGTTGATACTTAAAAGATAATTGATTACTTGTGAATTCAATTAATAAATAAGTATGTGTATTATTTTTTAATTTTATAGAATTATTACATATTTATTATATACCTAATGCTAAAATAATCAGATAATGTATTAAAATGGAAAATGGTAACAATAAACAACAAAATTCATAGCGGGTGTCTATGTTATTAAAATAATAATCCCTAAAAGTAGAAATTTGGTAGAACATACGTACATATTATATATACACATATCCTTCTATATATGTATATAAAGATTTTCTTTGTAAAATATAGTATTTTTTACGCTTAAAAAATTACTGTGATAATCAAAAAACGATCTCCGTAAAGTACCAACTAGAACCAATTTGTTATCAAAAGTCTTTTTATTCCAAAACTCTAGATCTACTCTGATCCAAAAAGGTATATAAACATAAAAAAAAAATCATATTTGTGATCTTCGTTTAGAATTTAAAAGTCTAAAAAATAAAATCGTCTGCAGCTATAATCAGACTTACTGTGTAAATATATTATAGGTACTTACTATGCGAATTTGTAACCAGTGTTATTCCGTTAGAGTAAAATATGAATCAAACAACATGTTTTATAAAATAGTCTAAATTAAAATTCCCGAAATTTTGAAACTTTAGACCACCAAATTCTGAATTCCAACCAAAATTTTTATTTTTACATAAACTACATAATAAGTACAAAAAAAGTCCAATACATTATATAGGAATATTTATAATATAATTTTAATATATTTAATATAAGTTAAAAAATTTAAAAAAAGTTATGATAGGAATTTATAAGAGTAGGTTTATAAGTATAAAAACTTAATTAACCATTTTACATCGAACTCTAACATGCTCAAGTTTGAACCTTCATATATTGGAAGTGTCAAAGATGGTTGTTACTTGTTGATAGCTACGAAAAGTATACCCCCTGTCATATAATCATAATATTTAAAGTATATTCGATCAGTAAGAAGTGGAAACCCTTCTCTCGTCAGGTAGGATACTGGTAGTGACTATAGTGGATATATTAAATTTTAAAACAAAGATAAATTATTTGTTTTAAATAAGTGGAGCTGTCAAAAATGTATTTGTTGAAGGTGATTACTTTAGTTTGTAAAAATTCTAAACTAATAAATATTTAAAAAAAATAACCGTTTGGATTTACAAGGAAATAGACTGTTTTTGGCTTTCCCATTTTAATTTATCTTTAAGTGTTTATTGAAAAAGTAAAAATATTTAATGATCTGTAAAATGTATTATCCTCATCACATTTTATACTGGAAAATGTGTACAAATTTAACAATTGGGTCATATTTTTAGGTCAAAAAGTTGTTAATATAAAAATAATAATGATAAAATAAACATCAATGTGACACCAATATTTATAATATCAGACCTATGTTTACAATATTTAGAAAATTGATTGAAATAATTTTTCAATTATAATTATAATTTAAATAAATCAAAGTTTTTTTAATGTAAGAATTGCGTTTAGTTAGTTTTTGTAAATTGCATAGGGAATAATTATAAATTCGGATAAAATTATTAATTGCTATTTAATATATATGTATATGTATATGATTGTGGAAATTTAAGGTAGGTGTTTATATAGGTAATGTAATAATTGAATTAAATAGCATATTCAAAATACTATAAATTAGCAATATAAATACGTATATAGCGTTGTCAAAAAAATTTATCTTTAATTATTTTAAAATAAATAATATAATTTAACAATTCATTGCTAGTTATAATTTACTCGTATTTATTAGATTTTCTAATTTTATGTAATTTGATTGTATGGTATTTTTCTAACTAATAATAAAATAATGATTATTTGCTTTTATTGTTACTAAAACTTGTGTTACGAATAGTTGCCAATAAAGAAATTTAAATTAATTATTATTGAAAATTAAAAATTAAAATTAAATTTTCCCTGAAAAATTGGGTACCAAATTCATTATTCATCGTATGTATGGAAATAAAATATTTGCCGTATTTTTTGTTTTTCCAACTATATAGTACTTGTTCTTATTTCTAAATTTATTTGTGCTCCTATTATACCATACGAGACATAGCATAAAGTCTTACTTATTGGGAACTTGGCACTAAATCCCCTACATATTAGGTGTAAAAGCTTTGTTCGGGAATTTGTTATGAAATAACAATATTCATGGAAATAAATCTTTCAAATATGAAATGAAAAATGGAATGATAAAATATCCTGTAAAATATCGTGGTATCTCATTTATCCTACTTTATTTAAAAATTGTATTATTTATTATAAATTTAAATATTTTTGTATCTATACATATTACATATTTATTTATAAATATTTATAAACATTTTTGGAAGAAGTTGATGTTTATTTACTTGTAATTATAAAAAAGGTATAGTGTGAAATGCATTATACTGATCCGAGAGTACATTTTGTTTTAACCATTTTTTTTTATCTAATTGAATTAATTAAAAGAATTCAATTTACTTAACATTGTTTATTTATATTAAAATTATTGAAGTTAAAATAGTTTCAAAAATAAGCCTCGTTTTCAACAACTGCTGTATAACATTTTACTTTTAAAGTTTGTCGAATTTAATAATCTTTGAAATATCTAATATTTATTTTCAGTATTTTGTCATTTTAATGAATACACTCATTTTAAAAGTTAAACTTAGAGGATGTCTAATTGTCTAATGTGACGGGTAATTTTTTTACTTTGCTTTCAGTTATGAATGACGTGTAATATTATGTTTTCAAATTATAATTTCTGTTAAAACTTTATAATACTTGTTGCTAAACTTTTTTTAAAAGTTTTTTTTTAAATAAACTTGAAACAATGCAGCATGTATCTTTAATGGTTCAACATATTATTTTTGAATTAAAAAAAAATATCAATTATAATTCACGATAAAATACTTAAATAATGATTATTTCGAGAGAAATTTGATATTATATAATAATATACCTAGTATTTATGACTTTTGTAAATGTATAATATTGGTGTTTTTACTCATTTGAGGTAATCACTTGAAAAATTTTATTTTATATTTGATATATATTTTTAGATTCTATAATTTTGAATACTCGATGTATTACTCATTCAATGTATTACAATCAAAAAACTTGTATTCTAAAAAATCGTGCTCTTGCCATATTCAAAATAAATCACTCTCTATCTGACTACCAATTATTTTCTCTCTTCCGTGCTCGTTACAAGTTTCTATTCAAATGTTGTTATTGCGATTTCATTTCCCACACTGAATCATCTCTCTTGCATAATCCTCACTCGTTCTAGTCTTTTGTACGTAAAACCCACTTTACACTTTTGACCAACTCGTGTTGAACTTAATGGTATTTCTTCATCTTCCCCTAGTGATGTCTTTAATTACTTTTCTTCTATCCTCTCTCCTCTCTCCAAACCTTTATCTTCTCCTTCGAATCTCCTTCTTACATTCTAGTGTTATGTTTACAATCGACGATGATAGTTAATTTTTGTCCGCTCTTCGTAATATTAAGTTCATCGGACCAGACGGTAATTAAGGTTACTTGCTTTATATCTTAAGAGATATTATCACCTGGCCAATCTATCTTCTATGTAAAAAGTCCTTTGATTCTGGGATTTTCCCCTTATTCCTCAAATTTGGCTCAATCATTCCCATACTCAAAGTTGGTAATCCATCATTTGTCTCTAATTACCGAACAATAACTACCCTTTCTACCTTTTTAAATTATTTGAAACTATTGTCCTCAACTGTAATCGTTATTCATTAAATAGCATCTTATGTGAAGAACAACATGGCTTGTCATAGGCACAACATGGGCGCTCAAAAATTGTTTTCCTCTTATGTATTTGATTCCTTTAGACAATAAAGCTAAGTTGATGTTATCTTTATAGATTTTAATAAGGTATTTGGTAGAGTAGACCATCGGATAGTTATCCTATTCCTTGATTGTCTTGGTATCGGTTAGTCGTTTTTATCTTGATTTCAATTTTATTTAAGTTATTTTACTTATTTTGTTTCTGCTTCTTGTTTCATCTCCAACACTTTTTACACATTCTCTGGAGTACCTCAAAGTGCAAATCTTTCACCCCTATTGTTCGCCCTATTTGTAAACTCTGCTTCTTCTATCCTCCGCCATTCCAAACTGCTTTATTTTCAGACCATATGAAATTATTCCTCAAAATTAAATTTCCCTTTGATTTTCATTTACTTCAAGCTGATCTCCAACGTATTATTGAATGGAGCAATTTTATTGCCCTCCCTTCAAATACTTCTAAATGCTCTATCATGTTCTTCTTTCGTCGCAGCTCTCCAATTTTTTTTTCCTACTCTAATAGGCAATATGCTTTTAAATCGGGCAGTTGATTCAATACATGATTTAGGGTTTATATTCACCCATAATTTATCTCTCAATAAACATATAGAGCCATTTCTAGTAAATCTATTGAATTTCTTGATTTATCTCTCGCATTACCCAAGAGTTTCATCTATCATTCTCTTTTATGTCCCTTTATTGCTCCCTTGTTTGTTCCACATTAGAATATAGTTCAGTTCTTTGGGAACCTCAAATTACTTGCGTTAGTGTAACTGAAGAAAGGGTCCAAAGAAAATTCCTTCGTCTTGCTGTTTTCCGCTTCAACATTGTTCACCCTTTGCATAATTATTGCCCTATCCTTCAAGCTCTTCTACTCTCCAGTCTTGCTGACCGCAGACATATTTTTAACGTTGCCTTTCTTTCAAACATCCTCTCTAATAAAATAGATTCCTATAAACTTATCTCCCATTAAAATTTTAATTTTTACTACCCTTTCAATTATTACCTTCCTTATCCTACTTTCTCCTATTCTATTTTTTGATTCCTCACCTATTATTCACCCTTTGCGTGCACCTAATAATGACCTCTATTTGACTATTAACTCTTGTTTCTTTTTTACTTAAACTTTCATTAGGTTTAAATAATTTTGTTTTTCATTATTTTGTAAATAATTTAAATTTTGTTTAGAATTTTTGTCACCAATTGTTCTTTATTTGTATTTTTCCTTTGTATAATTAAGTTAATCATTGTAAATGATTGTAAGCAATTTTAACTGTACTTTCTTTATATTTTGGGCTTTATTTTATTATTATTAAATAAATAACAATAAGAAATAATGATAAAAAAGAATACATTATTTTAAATTTTTTGACTATATTTGTATAAAACCTTTGATTTAAACATTGTAAAATAAATAAATAGAACTTTATAAAACAAAATAACTTTAAATTACAATTGATAAATACACATATAATATATATATATATATATATATATATATATACTATTTAATATAGATATAATACTCGGTAACATGTTACAAAGCATTATTTTAGGCCACAGAATGATAAAACAGCATAATACATAATAATTTTATATATACGAGTATATATATATATTTTCTTTATTATTATAATAACATTATTAAATATGTTTAATTTCCAATTTCGTATAAATTTATACTTTAGAGGAAGACAGAGCAAACAAATTATTATTGAAAAAATTACAATACCATATCTCAATTTTGTCCATTTATAAACATCTAAGAAATACGAGATACAAAAAAGAAGATCAAATAAATATATTGACATTTTTTAGTATCTTTGACATATTATATAGCTACTATACTTTTTAGCATATTGGGAAATGTATATGCTCATAATACATTGGTTCTACTGTTTATATTATTTTTGATTTAAACATATTTAACGTAATATGATGTTTTTAATTGTTAAATTTAAGAAAGTTTAAATTTAAAATATATATAATGACAATATATTAATAATTTATTATATCAAAAAATCGTAACTATTAAGTTGAGTGTAAAAACGAAATTTAATCATATTCAGTTAGGTATTTTTAAAACAATTTAAATAGTTTATGAAATAATGAAGTTACAAAATATTGACCTTCAATAGAAATTAATAAATCATGATAGGTATAAAAATTCACTAGGGATAAATATTAAACGAACAAGTTGATTTAAATTAAATATAAATAATTTCTTAAAATTTTTCGTATTATAGTATAGCCGTATAGGTATTTGCAAGATATGTTTTATTGCCAATCTACTATTTGTCTATTTGTATACAGAGTGTTTCAAGAAAAATAAATATATATTTATTAATAATATATATATATATAAATATATAAAATTGTAAAATACTTTTAAATTTGGAATTAAAATCGTATTTGTAAATATAATCATTACATTTGAATATTATTATTGGACTAAAGAAAAATAATTATTTTTTATAATATAATTTATAGCTTAAAATATTTCAGTTTAACTAATATCATAGTAATAATATTATTTAATAATGAATATAGAATTGAGCATGATTTCATATTTTTGGATTTGATATATATGGAAGTTTTATTAGGTTTTATAATTTTTTTATATTTATTGTTTAGAATTTTGGATTTACCCTATTTATAAATATAAAGTTATTAAATTTAATGAGTTGTGAATAATTTTTTCAAAGATTTTGCCTTATAGAGTATGTACATAATATTATATTACAATTATGAGTTAAATGCACATTTATTAACGTGTTAATCAAACGGATAATCGACTAATACTTACGTATTTAAAAATAATTTCGTAAATATAAAATAAATTGATATACATTTAAAAAAAAAAAAAATACGTAAATATTTTGTTGTTAAAAAATAGAAATATATCAATTTATGGAGTGTATCGAAGGAAGCTGTTTGCATAAAAAGAAGAAAACAACATAAATTCATTCGATGGCAGTGTATACATTTTTATCAGACCGCCTTCTGACGGAGATAATGTTATTGGTACTCACGAGTGTAGTTTAAACGTAATTTATTGGTCGTTGTGTACGCGGGGGTGTACTTATGAGCCACGACTGTGGGTTTTCACTAGAATTATAACCTTTTTAACTACTCGATATTGTGATATTCAAACAGAAGGCGATTATAATTATTCGATTATTTTGGTACTTTAATATGATAATATTTAGGATTATTTAGGTTCGTTGTCGTTCATGTTCGTACATCCAAAATTACTTCACGTAACCGTACTACTCGAATACTGCTTTCACGATATTGTTACTGTTCGACTAAAATAGCTATTGTTGTGTTATCTGCTGTAATAATTATATCATAGTTGACTACTACTAGCTGTACAAGTTTCAGACGTATACAATAGAACGTATAGTGTAAAAAACCATGGTAACCAGGTAAAAAAACGAATAATCTATGAACCTATAAAATCAACCGTTTTTGAAACTATACTAATATTATAATATCATCATAATTTTGGTTTTCAATCCCATTTTCGGAGTTTATTCAAAACATTTTCGTACAACCTAATATTAACAATCTCAAATCTGTTTAGAATTGAACAATTCTTTGTGGAAATTTTCGTAGTTTTTAAAAATATTTTATTACCTAATATAGGTAATATTGTTTATATTTTGATAAATTCGATCGGTTCGATTTAAATATATTCTCAAATCGTCCTTGATAGAATAGCATTTTGACTAACCTCAGTTATATTTGAAAAAATTTTATATGCACGTTATTGAGATTCATCTAATATTTTATCATGCACTGTTTTGGAAAGCTTAAAGTATTATTATTATTACTGAATTATAACTGTACACAAATAATATTAGAATAATTAGGATAAAATAATTATAGTTCAATAATATTTTCACTTACTAATAATTTTCCGATCAAGGTATTTATACAACACTTTTCAAACTCTGTTCCTTCATTCTGATTTTAAAATCTGCAACAAAAATTGTATATTATAGGATGATCACTTCATTAAAAAAGGTATTATATTATCATTAACTTAATATTTTAATTGTTGTTAATTATTATTATAATATAGGTAATAAATATGAATATATGGTATATTACACCATATATTCATTACTATTATAAAATATTATTAATTATTTGTTTTATTGTCCATTTGAGCATTTATAAATAGAATAAAAATTACCTAAAAAAATGTATCTTAGATGTTATGATAAAAAGTCAAATCGAAAAAATTCCATATTTATAACGGGATAAATTTAATCAATGATTCTCAATGTAATTACTACCGTATGTACGAGAAATTTAAAAATGAAATGTGTATGATACATGGATGAGAAGGATATATATATATATATATGATATATATGCCCATATATATTATGTCTATAATATATTTTATTTGATTATTCTACGGAGAATACTATAAAGTTACTAAATAGGTGTTATAAATAGAAGGCAACTAGTCAAAAATAAAAATAGGAGATAAGGCTGAAATACTAAAATTAGTATAAAAACTATAATTTAATAACAATAAAAAACTTAATTAATATTATTAAATAATATATGATATTGTCTTAAATGTTTCATACAGCTTAACCAATTTTATTAAGAAAAAACTTTTGGGAGTTCGAGTCAGTCATTTTCTAAGGAATATTATATAGGCAATTTATTGTGCATGATAAAATTTTAAATTCAGAACATAATGCAGTTAAAAAGGTCATTTAAGTTAATGAAGTTAATAATAAATTTATAAATAAACTCTTTGGGCTTGTATCTTTATCTGTCTAGGTTAAATATAAATTGCAAGTGCTAAAATAATGAAAATATGGCCGTAAACCAAATCACTTGTTGAACAGAAAGTTGCTTTCACTGTGACAAAATTGTGAGGTTTTGGCTGGTCCAATTTTAATTCTGTAAAAAGCATAAGATTCATTGATATCTTTTCTAGGTTTTAATCGAGGTGTTTTTCAAAATATGAAATTCCGTTTAGATATACACAAGTGAAACATGTTTAAAATATGGAAATTTTGTTTAATAATATCGAGGTCGAAAATTCATATTTCGAAAAACGCTTCGATTAAAACCTAGGAAATATATCAAACAATAGTATGCTTTTTACAGAATTAAAATCAGATCAGCCAAAGTCGCGTAATTTTGTCACAGCGACAGGTCTAAAAACGATATTTTTTTCACCTACTCGAACCACCTTAAAATATTTTGTGATTAGCATTTTAAATTTATGTAAATAAAAATTAATTGGCATTATTGAAATGTAAAGAATATTTTATTCATACATTGTTACTAGGTTCTAGAGATATAGTTTCTTTCTTGCTCTCGACACCATTTTTCTGCCAATAAATAATATAGAAATATAAATTTTCATTTATTATTATTTATTTATTATTTTAGATTGTTATTCTCGAGATGTTTTAGCTATTTACTCATATTTTTTTAAAAACTTAAATCTAATTTATTTTTATTTTAGTTACATTAGTCAAAACATATTTTGCATAATTATTTCTTTCTGATTATTTTTAGAACAACGTGAAACATTTAATTCATAATTAATTTCTAATTATAATAATTTTATGTAAAAACGTAATTAATAAATATCGCATAAGAGTGTTTCTTCATAATTTTTCTATAGTCTCGTACCATTTTTTTTTTTTAGGATTTTTTTCAGTTTAACAGTTTGAGCATTTAAGTGCATATTTTTTTTAAATCGTTCTATTAAAGTATTTTAATTTTTTGCAGAATTAACTAGTTATATTAACATTTATACCATCATTTCACACTTGTCACCAAAGCTGTAATGAGCATAGTGAATTGAATACAGGAGGAATCATAAAGCACCATATGGGGGTGTAATATTGTATTCAATATTGTCCATAAACATTAACTGAAATTATTATATATTTAGATAATAAATTATCAGAATATTTTGTTAAACTTGTTATCCGATGATGTACGATTGCCTACGATCCACCTTTTTGGCTATACGATTGCGCATGATATTTTTATATAATAGACTATAAATATATGTAAATAAGAAAAAATATAAGTGTAACATTGCCAACTGATAGTTCATACAGGTAGGAAGACGAGAGTTTTCTTTTGTGAATATTAATAAGTTGTTTATTCATATATGTGACCGAAATACGAACCCTTACACCAACTTTAATTAACTTATTATTTATTTCACGTCTTGTTTCATAACAAATCTGGGGATTTTTTCAAATTAAACTGTCTAAGTGAGCGAAGTGACTGGTGACCCTGCCCGACTTATAGGCACGACAGTACAACTATAGCAGCCTGTGAACAACGATAACGTTGCTCTAAATTTGGCCCGGTAAAACATCCGCAGTCGTAATGTTGAAAAAGGTATGTAGGCATTCGTAATGTACTCTTGTTATTGTGTCTAGACAAAAGTAAAAGTAAACAGATATAGGAAGAATTGGTAGAGATTCCTTCAGTTTTCGTCCACTACGTGATATAATATATTTAAATTTAAAAGATTTACCGAAAAAGCTTAACAAAAATTCATAAACTTCAAATTTAATATATTAATAAAAATAAAGATAAAATAAATTGTTTGTCCTATACACATTTAAATACAATTATATTTTTAAATATTCAATATAAGAAAAAAATATATATATATGTATTTTTTGGGGGTATTTCTAGATTTTAAATGCATATTTTTGCATTTTAATTTTTTTTTTAGTTATATGCATATAAAATGCGTAAGTGCATGTATATTTAATGATTTTTGAGTGCATTAAATTCACAGCCCTAATTATAACTTTTCGGAGATCACATCACTGCGTTTTTATAACTTTTTAAATATTCAGCTCAATATCGAAGGTATAAAAACGATATACAGTGAAACCTCTGAATAGCGGACACTCTCGGTCGCCGAAATTTTGTCCGCTATTGAGAGGGAAACCTTTTTTTTTAATAAATAAATAAATTCAATAATTTTATTTTATATTATTTTTAGATTAATTAAATACATGATAAATCTAACATTTATGAAAAAAAACCAATTGCCTAAATTTTTATTTATTTTTACATTAATTAAATACAACTTCAAAAAATAAAAACTAACTTTTCTGAAAAAAATCTGTTACTTTAGTTTGTTTACTAATTGCAGGCGTAGTTATTTCGTATGTTAAGGCATTTTCTAGTTGAACTGTGTTTGAGAACAATGAACTATTCTGTACCTCGATAGAAGAAATATATTTACGTATGCCTTTTACTGCTAGCAATGCCTCTCGTAGACTTCTTATTTGTGGAATTTCTTAATCTTCGGTCCCATCATTTTCTTCATCACTTTCTTCTTTGTTTTGTGTAGACATGCTCGTACTATCAGATGGATTTTCGATATCGGTGTCGTAAGTCTCTACGCAATCGTCTAGTGTTATGTAGTCATTTTCCGTAATTTTATTGTCAATCACCTTAATAAGATTGCCCAGTTCTTCTTCTATTGTAGATCATCAACGTCTGTAATGTTGTTAGCACGGTGCCTAAAGCCAGACCGCAAAAAGCATTTGTTCACTATTTCGGGTTGAATGTTTTTTGTAGATGAAGATACCCAGTAAATTGCATCCAACACGTTGATAGGTTGACTTGAATTGGCATCCAAATCGGCAACAGCTTTACGTAACAATTGCGTACGATATAACTTCTTAAACTGATGGATTACTCCTTGGTAAAGTGGTTGGCAATGAGATGTCATGTTTAGTAGAAAAAACACAAGTTCAATATTTTTCATTTTTAAATGTGGATGAGGAGCCGCGTTGTCTAAGAAGAGTAAAACTTTTATTTTATTTTGACCCATTCTGTTATCAAATTTCATAAGCCACTCAGTCATTATTTCAGTCATCATCCAGGCTTTATTGTTCCAATACCAATCGACGGGAAAGTTGTTAATATCCAATTTTTTGAAGGCTCGTGGATTTTTTTATTTCTTTAGTAATTCTTTTACATATTTTAAGCTACTGTGACATTATTTATAATTACGAATTTAAAAAAAACCGATATGGTAGCTTATTAAATATTTTGGTCCTCTATATATTTGGTAATAAGTAAGTTAACTCTAAAATAATTATTTCAATGACTTTAAGTTTGTTTTGGGTAAACGTATTTTAACCATTGAAAATCATTGATTCTTTTATTTAAGTAATGTCGTTGAACGATTTTTTTTTGTGTACAATTGGTTAATACATTCACAAGAATAATCTTTGAAATATGTACTGTCTGTTTTCGACCACTTGTAAAAACTTATTGGCCATCGGTACAAGACCGTTCTCGAAGTCCCGACTCGGGGAAACGAGATTTTCGTCTTTTATCATATAATATTGTTTTGTATAATTGGACATGATCTTCGAGTATTATATACATACACATGCACATTGTGTTTGCTTAAACGATGTACGATGTATGATTTAAATATAATAGGATCATCGCGTATAGGATGTCATGGCGAATAATCCATACGCGGGAATGTGTACAATATATGTCAGGAATCGCAACGAAGCGGACACAAATCTCGAGCGTTACACAAAATTTCTCGATACCGGAAGATTATCCCGTCTAGTGCGGTACGCACGGGGGAACACTATAAAGGGTTGGAAGGTCCTCGTCGTACGTTGATTCGTATAATATTGAACAATCGCCTTTAATCCAACTGAAAATTTGGTTCTGTAACGACCGTAATGACGACCCACCCACCCGAAAACGCACTCATCAGTCCTTTAACCTTTTCCTTGTATACATATATACATATATATAAATATACATATATATATATATATATATATATATATGTGTATAAATATACATATATACATATATACTATACACACACACACACACACACACACATATATATATATATATGTATCGCTTTTCCTCCTCCGTCCACCGATCAGCGTTTAATTGCCACTAGTGCGTTTTGCAAAATACCATTTACCCCTTTACTAATTGGTCCTACAATACGCGTATACTTGTATAAAGAATACCCTTCCGACGCCGACTCTACCCTTCTCAAGGTTTTCATTCGTCCAAATTCATCCGATCATCCTAAAACATATCATATTTCTACAGAAACTACACAAATTTCGTTATACACACGTGAGTGTTGTGAAAATATCGTAATATTTTCTTCGATCCTGCACTGCTCCCACCGACCATTGTCTTATTTTATTCATATTAATGGCACCTTACGTATATTGCGGAAAAAACGGCAACAAAACATAGAAATTTTGATACTGAACGAAGCGAGAAATCTTTTAATTAGTTATACAATAATATGCAATTTCTTTTTTTCATTATTTTGTCCAAAGTTTATGGTAGAAGCAACATCTTAAATGTTTCACGTGTATTAGTTTTCCGGTAGAAAACTTGATTTAGTTGATTTAGGTATTTTAAACAGATCATTTTTCTAATAGTCATTTCACGCATAGAAAAAACTACGGAAGACGGAATCAACATGCGTTCTTAAACATCAATTATAGTTCTTTGCAAATAACTCCGAAAATATTGTACCTAGGTATATTAAACCCACACAAAACAAATATAAACTTCAGCATTCACAAAAAAAGTGTCTCTATTTAGAAGTATTTTTGAAATATAATAATTATATTCATAAAATTCTCAATTTCCTTAATTTTGTTTTACTTGTATTTTTTTTTTTTTTTTTTTTTTTTTTTTTTTTTATATTTCAATTTGGTCTATTTGTTTTATTTTATTTTTCCATAACTATTCAAATTGAATTATTAATTCATATTTTTTCAATAAAAAAAAAAAATATAAAAATACATATACATATATACAATTTTTGAATTTTTTAATGTTATAAAATAAGGAATTTGTGACATTTTTGTTAACTTTAATACATTGTGTAATAATTTATTTAATACATTTATAAAATTAAATATTAATAAATGAGTAATGATTATTTATAATTTATAAAAATATAGAATTGATGGAGCTAAAAACGTAAAAATGTTTTCATTTTGTTTACGAATAGTGATATAATAATAATTTATTAATTTTTTTTAATATTTATATTATATTATCTTAAAAAATTGATTTCAAGTGAATCAAAACAATTTATAAATACTATATAATATAAATATATATTTTTAAAATTGTTAAAATATTAATGGAGTGGAGATTTAAAAATATTATGCTAACAATATAGCCCGAGTCTTTGATGAAATATTTTTTGTAAAAACAATATAGAATTATTGATTATAAAGCTGAGATATAAACATAAAAATTTAGCCATTCATACATAATATACTGTTTTATAAATAATATATAGTTTTCCATGAAATTACTGGTAGAACACTATCTATTTAGGAAATACCAGAGATAATTTTTTCCTTTGCCAAAATTTAGAATAAAAATTATTAGGAAAAATATTATTATTTATTTGTGACACAAAATGTACCTATTTAGATTTATAATAATTTCATATTGGCATTGATGTAATAATATGTTTTTATTTCATAAATTGGTTTGTTTATGTAAATAAAAAAAAAAATGGAAAATGTCTCTCTTCTTTTATTAATGAATGACCATTAAATTGTTCTGTTGTATGCAATAAAAATAACATATAGATGTGGATTCAAATATTATTTTAAACTCAATTTTTTGAAAAATCAAACAAATTTTATTGAAAAATGTTTGATAAAATACTAAAACTAAATTATTAAAAACCAAAAGAACTAAAAGTAAACCATGTTACAAAATTTAGTTTGAAATGATTATATAATAAATTGTAGGGTTGAGGTGCTGAAATAGGCCGTAAAATAAAACATTACCTTTCGGTTTAGGGTGAACATTATTTACTAAATAGTGGCTTGTATATACTATCAAGTGAATATTTTTATGTGAAAAGTGAAAATTAATTTGTTTTTATTTGTAGGAGTTTTTGTTTTTCACTTTTTTTTCAACCTTTTAGTACAATTTTAAAACAGTACATAATTTTGTTTGTTATATGTATCATATGTAAACTATTTACGTATAGGACTTGGGACTATATATGATATAATATATTGTATAATAGTCTGCATTTTTCATTGGATGGTCGTTTTGTTACTGAAATACGAATTTGCTTTTAATAAAAACTATATTTATATGGATTTGGGTTTTTAATTTATATAAATTAACCAGAATAACTCAAATTATAAATTATATACGTATATTAAACCATTTTAAAAAAACCTGAATCGAAATATTATATTTTTCTGTATTAAAGTCGTTTTAATACCACATATAACAATTTTACAAATTTCTGTTTATAAAATAATGTCATTTACTGACGATTGAAATTTTACAAACATTATACTGGGAATAAAAATATATTACAGGAGTAAATATTCCCAGTTATATCGATTCTAAGTCCTGCCCAGGGAGTACGATTATATATGATTATATACGATGATATTGTTATTTTTAGTTTTGTAATCAGATCTAGCAACATGCTCGAAGGATTTTATTTGTCTCCGAAAATATGGACATGTCATAATTATTATAAACACTTTCCACTTATATATATATACAACAGTATATATAAAGTTTTAGCCTGAGTATAGAACCATTCCGCCCACTGCCTCAAAACTTTATACAATCCATTCGTTATTTCGTTGCGATTTATCAAATTATTTTCTTTTAGAAAATTAAAACTACTATACATCACGTAAGTTATGTTTATTTAAACAATTTAAAGTATTTTATTAAGTATTTATAATTTATAGTGTCAAAAGACCGGAATATATTAATCAAATTTGCCAAAATTTAAATCTTATGCGGTACACCTTGTAAAAGTTCACAAACATCTATTCAATTATTTTAACTTTCATATTCATTAAACTTAGCGAGATGTCCTTCAACGTGTATCTATATAAAAATCTATATAAAACTTTATTTAGGTATTCACGTGGTCCTTGAATATTAAAATCACTCGATAAATAGATGAGAATATTTTATTTTCATGATTACCCTCAGCACATAATAATCAAAAACGAAAGGAGATATATCCTTACCTTGAACTATCTGTATTATATTGAATTGTTTATGGATCAATTGTGCCCAAAATCAAAGTTAAAAAAAATGTATGGGATAAAAATAAGGTTATACATCAATTGCGCCAAAGGATATTGTAATACGCGATTAATTACTCTTAACTCTACTTTGTTTTCATACTTTGCATATGAAGTGTAGTAAATAGTGTAGTAAATAAATATTATATTATATTAAAATACACTTGAGTTCTTATCCTATAAATTGTTATAAATCCCAAATCACTAAAATAATATACTTTCAATTGCATATATGTATAATTTTCAAGCACAAAATATAACACATTGATAACGTATATAGCATATTTATGTTTTCGTTTTCATGTTTTAATGTTTCGTTCTACTATACCGCAGTATAAATCCTCGCAGTGTACACCGTAAACCTGATATTTTACTGGAACAATTGATGTATACTTCTTTGATCCGTGATAAATGCACCGGCGCAAAATATGTATACATTGCAGGTAGTCTAACATTTTCGATGCAATAGACGAACACCGATATAATTATTCCCGGCATAAAAATATAAGGCTATAAAAAATCCCCATGTAAAATAAACGCATTTTTAATATCAAAATTATTGAAACTAACACTATTATAAATATATATAAATAAATAATAATAAAGAATGATATAATTTCAAAAACACATTATTTAATAATATTTTATGTTAAATTTAATATAATATTAAATATAATTAAAAATTAAAAACTAAAAATTGCCTTCAGACAGTCACACTCAACCATCTTTCAGATTTTAAAACATATCAACTAGCTTTGCATTAACAAAACAATAATATTTCAACGGTAGAAATTTGTCTGGACGTACAAATGGCCTTTAACAAAATTATCAAGTGGTCTCAAAATATCAAAAATTTAGACGTAATCCTTGACTTACTTCTCTTCACACATCGCAAACTAGCTTAATCTCGGGGTCATGGATTCGAGCCTGAAATTGGGTGCCACTTTGTTATGATCGGAAATGCACGAGATCTTAATTATGATCGAAAAGAGTGATTTTAAGTATTGGGGTATTTTAATTTAATTTGAGTTGATTTTATTTAAAGTGATGTACAAAAATAAAAGTGTCTGTTTTGTTTTATTAATATTTAATCTTAATTTGATAGTAAAAACGTAAATGATTAGGAGAAATATGTCTAGGCACCACAAACTTACGTTGGAATATTAACTCACGTTAATTAATCAGATTAATTAATTAATGTGAAATCAATATAACTATACATTTCGAGATTCTTAATAGTACTTACCGATTACCGTATAATTTTTACAGCAAGTCTCGGGATCGTAAGTTTGAGAGGTGCACGATTACCAGAATATACCTATCTTTAAATTTATTTTAATATTATGTAATCTTCACAAAAGTGTTAATTTATCTTGTTTGAAAAAAATAAGATATATATTCACAAAGTATGAAATCACGTACAATACATGTAAATCAAAAATTAATATTATTTTACATGATATAAATGTATTTATGATTTGTACAAGAAACGACAAATATGTAATTTGCAAAGGTTCACCTGAGAATATTTACATTTTATTTATTTTTTGTATGAACTTAAATACTAATATCAAGCAAGCAATTAATCCACATTTGAAAACAGCTAAATGGATTTTAATTACCTGCAGGAACGTCTGCTTCTTGATGCAACAAATAGATAAAAATTATGAGATGAAATAATAATACTAGTTAATATTTAGTTAATGGGTCACTGTTAATAATAAATTATTAACAGCGCACTATTTGACAGAGAAAACCAAATAAATTTTGTGTAGATTTAAAAATCGCGAAACTGTAGAACATTGAACACGGCAACCGATCCTCTTGTCTTTGAGTGTGTGACCATGAGTGACGAGATATACAACCAGGACGAATTTCCTAAATCTTGTGAAATGTGTCCAAGACGACGATTCTGTCCTGAAAGAAGTAAAACTAAAGACCCTTACGTACTTGGCCTTGGCTCTTGTTGGTCTTTGCCGAGTACCGTTACTTCTATTGATCCATATATGTATCCTTTCGCTGTGACAGACATTTATAACTATGTATCGTATCCGAGTCCTCGTTATCTCTGCCGGCATTATGCACATTCTATCGAGATACATTTTATGACTCTATTGGTAGTGACTTTTAGAAGCTTTACAAAAATTTGATCGTTAAATATTTTTACGTGAATCTTTTTTGAAACGTCTGAAATATTTATTAGGGTCGGTGTCAATGTGTTTAAGGCTTTTTGGTCCCTTCATTTTTATTATTTGATAAATCACTTCAATATAGAAAATGTCACAAATATCTTACAAGTGTGTACTTAATGTACTTAATGTACATTTTGTGTAAGGCTCAGACATTGAATTTGTTGGAATATAAAATACTTTTACATATGTAAGTGTGTGTGTATATCATTAAAAATACTATATGTCGTGCCACAAAAATCAGGGGGTCACTATACCCAATTCTCAACAAAAGGAGCCCAATCTCAACAGAAACTAAAATAAACATATTTCAAATATACCTCAGATCAGCCATGTCCTACGTCAATCAAACACGAGTCTCACTCATCCCCGAGATCAATTGGCGTAAACTTGAAACAGTGAAAAACATTGGATCCTAGCCTCCTCCTACTTCGTATCAAACCGTACAATATTAAACACCGTTAGGCAAACTTCTCTGAGAGTCTATTTAAAAAAACTACATAAGAGATATTTCACAAAATTCTGCTTCACACTATAACCCAATTCAAACCCTGGGTCGTCCAGATTCAGTATGCCTATCTAACAAGAGAACAAGACGAATATAATGGACGTGTGTCAAACTTAAAAGTTAAAACCAAACCAATCAATCGATCAAATCTATTAAAAACCAAACACAATCAAACAAATCCATCATCAGTTCCCATACCGTATAAAGACTTTCACCTGTCATGAGTAAATAGGCCAAACAAAGGCCGTCTCAAGAGCAAGAGTAAGAACTACGACATTCTTCTTCAAACCTTAAAACCTTCAAAATCTTAAACACAGACACAGAAGAATAGAAGATTAATAAACCAAAGAGCAAACCATCAAGCAGCGACCAGAGACGAATACGATGATCGATCTACCTACCTACAGCGATATCGATAGCCTAGCAGCACGACTATTTTCGACGACGCCGGCCGGACAACCAGACCGTGAGCCGGCGATCATCGAATAACTAGCAATCACTGAAGCCAATATCATATTGTCGACTGAGGACGACCGCGGCTTATATCCATACACACGTCCTATGTGTATAGCTATTTACAATAAATTATTTCAATAAAAAATATTTTTGCAAAAACTTTAGATAACCAAGGATTTCGTTGCAGAAAAATCTATAAAAGTTTGAAATCTTAAAAAAGAAAGAAATTAAAAAATATATTTCATATAAACTTGTTACATTAATTTATTGAAGTAATAAGTTATGTATACATTTAGAAATAAATTATTTTACATAATTTACTCAATTAAATTTCAGATGTGAATATGGTTTGAAAATAAGAAATATAATTTAAAAAATAAATTAGATATACGGAATATCAATACTATTGCATATTTATTATTATATATTTATATTAATATAAATATATTATAATTTACAATATACATATTTATAGTATATATTTTAATTTTGTGTACATATACTGTAATTTTTTTAATAGTACGTGGAGAAGTGTAATTAAAATACCGTAATAATTATGATACTGATCATATGGTATATATATTACATTTTCTCTCAAATAAATTCAAAAAGATTGTATACATTTGGTATTATGCAAATATAAATATGTTAAAGTCTAAAATTAGAAAATTATTATTACATTTATGTTGAACATTAAAAATAACAATGTATTTTTGAAATGATATAGATTAGGATTAAATATAATATAACTAATTAAAAAAAAAAAAATAGTTTTAATTAAATATTTAATATACAGTACCTATAGTATATATTTACATACAATCATAATATATTAAAAATACATATAAGTAAAACTATATAAAAATATATGATCATATATTAGATGTAGATTTTGTAGGCATATTTGCGTTACTTACTTATTAACCTATGATTAGTTTTAAATCAAAAGCTCAATTAAAAGTTAAAATATAGAATTTACTTTATGATTTCTATATATAATGCCCCTTCCAGATATTACTCGAACCATGAGTATTTATATTGTTTTAAAATGTTCAATATTTTACGGCTAATTGAATTTTTTCATTGTGATCATGTTATTATTTATAGATTTTATAACAATATTAGAACTGTATGAGATTTATCTATGTATTCGATATTTATTTTCACTGATTTTCAATAATTAATCAAGTTATATTATTGGTAAAAATATATCTTTTAGAATAATCTTTAAAACATTTTAATGTACAAATATATTAAAATTATAAGTTATTGTAATGCTGTAAGATTATAATTAATATATGTATTTAAAGGAATTTTTTTTTTCGGTTTTGTTTTACCATTGAATTATAAATACATATTATAATTTAAATTTTCGTGTCTTGTAGGTATTTCCACCCATTATGAATAAATAAAATATCTTGACATTACTTGGGTAAAAGGGTGTTCTTAAAAATGACTTGGAAATTGTTGATTAAAATGATTAAGTTAAATTATATTTGTATAAAGGGTGTTACTTTTTTGAATATTAATTTTAAGTGTTACAAATTAATTTATCTTAAAAAATGACTTCTGTTTCTATTATTTTTACCGTTAAGTTAATTACAGTTTATATAATTTAATATATTCAATTAAAAAAAAAAAAAAAAGATTAATATTGAGTTATTATAATTATGAAATAAAATTATTTTAATTTTTGTCTGGGATAAAATATATACTTACATTATTTTTATTATTAATTGTATTCAAAGTCTGCTTTAGTTGTCACACAAAATGTATTTTTCAAACCAAAAATAATTATTCTTACAAAACTTGGTAAATAGGTATATTATATTTAAATATTTCAAATCAACATTTTTATTTTAACTAAATGTTTATAATGTCTATTCGTAAATTATAAAAAATGCTCTAAAATCTTTTGATATTTTGTTTTAGCCTACTAAGATATAAATACAATTACATCAACTTTATAGTCCAAATTGTTGTAATTAAAATTGGTTTTAAATCAAAAAAGTTATATTATATAAACGTATTGGACAAATATATAGGTATATATATTAAATCAATCAATTAATATAATTTTCACACTATGTATCAGAAGTAATTACCATCATACTTGGTGTCTATAATACCGTCAAGATTAATATCATTAAAATTTTTATTATTAAGAGTCGCTCTTTTTAGAGTGATTGTATTAAATATGTATTGTATTAGTTGATTGATTTAACATGCCTATAATAAAATCAATAGATTAATGCAGTTTTTTCATTATATACTAGAACCAATGGATATCATATGCTATATGTATTATAGTACCGTCGAGTAGACTTGGATAGTTTTTTAAATACTTTTTTTGAAAATATATAATACAGTATTTTAAATAATATTAAAAAGTATTTTATTTCTTGAAGAAAAAAACTTTTTAGTTCCAATTATATATTTCAATTAATTTTTTTTTTTTTTTTTGGTATGCATCAGTTAGATTTCAATGTGAATTATTCGCTCAGATTCTTTTAACTTCATTTCGTTAACTGTTAATATTCAATTAAATAATAATATAATTACTGATTAATATATCGTAATTGAAATGGAATACATATAAATAAGAAAAAATATTATAAAACATTAGGAATACTTTAGGAATACCATTATCATAATATGGTACTTATTCGAATACAATAAATTCCAAATACTTTTTTTTTTTATGTATTCGGAATATGCATAAAAAGTATTATATCCAATTATACCTCGCCCAGATCGATAAATCATTTAATTAAAAAGTTAAACCCTTTATGGTTACTAATATGTATCGAAAACAATTAAATAATTATGTACCTATTAATTAGTGGGTATATGTATATGTATTATGTAATTAAAAATAACAATATTTATAATTTATTGAAATATTTTTTGAAAATAAAATTTTGTATTTTAAAAAATATCCAAATATGCAGTGAAAATGTTCATGTCTCTCCAAACCAATAAGACAATATGCGTTAGCAATAGCAATGCGACCATAGCGGTTGGAAGGGATTTTTATGAATTTTCGTTGTTTTTCTCACAAATTCAACGGCGTTCTTGTGCAGATAGTTTTACACCGACAACAACAATCATACGTGTATGTGCGATTGAAACACCCGGCTAGAAGTTTCAAAGTACGAGCGTTACGAGCGTTTTTGCCGTATTGTTGGACGCGGTTCGCCGTGACGCGCAGGAAGACAATCGCCAAAGTTTGCGAGCGATTCTCTAGCGAAGGTGAATGGACGGGACGACGACTCGCGGACGGTAAACTTGGCTGATTCGGAAAATCCGAAGTGGTCGATCCATTGTGGACGGTTTCCGAGGAACACCGGGGACGAAGACAGTGGTAAATTGCCCGTTGATAAAGTTCACCGCGCCGGCAAACCCTTCTTCTCACCCGAGCGTTTTTCTCTTGCCCGGCCCACCGTGTGCAACGACGACGAAACATTTCCGCGGCTTGTAACTTGCGCTATCCAATTTGTAAGGAAACGGACTAATTACCAACACGACCACAGTCTCCGCCGGTCCAGTAACCGTCTACTCGTTTTGTTCTCCCGGTGAGTGTGTTTTGAACATTGATTGTCCCGTATATTATATTATATAGTACCTACTAGACTATTTAGTTAGAAAAAAAAAAAATTTCAAATTTAAAACTCGAACTATTTTCCGATACACCGTTTTATAACCCCCCCCCCCCTGGACGAATTTTCGCGTTTCGATTCGAAATTCGTTCGCATTATTATTATACGGCGTACACTGCATACAAAGCTGGATACAGCTATCAGAAAATACTTTAATTAAAAATGATTTTAAATCAATGTTATTATTGTACGATATTGTTTGCATATAGTTTATCCTGCACGCGGGGGACGTTTGTGTGTGTTTTTTTTTTTTAATAAATATTTTATAAGCACCCGTTGACAGTATACCTACTTTATATTTGTACCCGGACGAATAAAACGAGTTTCTTCTTTTAGAAATGTAATTTTTTTCTTTTTAAACTCTTTCATAAAAAAAATTCATATCTTAATTAAATCGTTCATTTATAATTTTTATACGTTTGTTGATAAAGCTATTTTAAATATTGAAATTCGATTATTATTTTTTTTTTTTTTTGTACAAAAGAATCATTCTGTTGTTGTATTATATTCCATTTGATTAAAAACTATTGTGAATAATAAGTATTACGATGTATACTAATACATTAATGTTTAATAATAGGTATATAACAAAATCGTATTATTAATATTTTTGGACCATTTGAGGGTTAGAAAATCTTTAAATATATATTATATGGAAAATTGAATTTGTAAATACAGACAATAAATTAAATATTTCCTGTAGAATAAACAGAATTATGAAAATTTAAGTGAATTTTTATGTAAGCATGTATAATAATGTAGTTATACTGTAAGTATGTATATGATGAATGTAAGTCATACATCGTATTGAAGGACATTTTTTTTAGTTAGATATAGTTTACGCCCAGGTAACAATTCCCAATATATAATTATTAATAAATATATTAGTTTTATGATTAAAAATTAAATACCTGTTGAATAATTATTTAATAAATATTTAAATACAAATATGTAATATACAATCATTTTCAATATTTACATGTATTATGAAACATATTAAAATTAAAATCAATAATTAATAATTAATAAATATTTATTATTTAATATTATAAAATGTTGTTAAATTAAATATGTTAGTATTTACTTATATGTTTAGTATTATATAGTACCTATATTTTATAATTATAGTTATAAAGGTACTTATATTTAGGTACGAATTGAGTAAGTCTTCTTAATTCACTCATGAACAGTTTAATTATTTAATTAATGTTTTCTAGTACTAGGAGTTTGGACTAGGCTTTGAATAATAATTTTTCTCCTCTCCCCTTTTCCCCCTTAAAGGTTGAATGCCAAAACATCCCTTTTGTGCATGTATCTATGTCATTAAAGGAATATTTTCTGAAAATGTTAACTTTCAACGACAAGTAGTTTGGGCTAGGCGTTGAAAAATAATTTACCTCCCTTTCCCCTTTTTCCTATGAAAGGTCGAATTTAATGAAATCCCTTCTGTGCGTGTATCTATCTGTATGTCATTAAAGGAATATTTTTTGAAAATTTCAATTTTCTATGACATAGTTTATGGGCTAGGCATTGAATAATAATTTACTTCCCTTCTACTTTTTCCTTTAGAGGTCGAATTTCAAAAAATTGATTATGTACGTATATCTATGTCATTAAAGGAATATTTTCTGAAAATATCAATCTTTTACGACAAGTACTTATCTTCGAATAATAATTTACAACTCCTCCCTCTCTTTCCTTTTAAAGGTCAAATTTAAAAAAATTCATTCTTAGGGGTAGGCGATGTCATTAAAGGAATATTCAAGAATGTGCCCTTACGTCGTTAACTCCGGTTTGGACCTTTTTCCCATTTAGATCGATCAGATATTCTGCGGCCGCCCAATATATTATTTACCAAGTATGTACCTATTGGACCTAATGTATTTATATGCCAGGAGTTTCGACTGAAAAGTAATTTCAAAAAGGTAGGCTGGTATGTAGTGTATAAGTTGCTTGAGGAAGAATGTTCCAGGTTCAATAGTCAGGCATAATTGGAAATTGTTACACAAAATTTGTCGTTTTTTATTATTTCAAATATCTAATGTTTATTTAATATTAATATTATAAATGTTGAGTAAATAATAATTGTGGTTAATTTATTCAATGTTTAGTATATATACACATTATAAAATATACTCTAAATCCATAAATAATATTTAATAGGTATATTTATTTTTCAACATTTAAAAAAAAGTATTTACATTAAATTTATTAAATAATAATTTGTTACTTGGGCGTACGCATATATACATTATATGTTTATATCAATCCCTAGCCATACGTATATAATATCAGTGAAGCACTGAAAATGTAAACGCTTAGAGGGCCCAATTATATAATATAAAATTACTAGATATTTTCGTATACAATTTATCATAATGATATTATTATATTATTAAGGAATTATACATAGAACTGATAATAGATTATTATTAGTTCTATAGTATTAAGGTATTGAAGTGTTGTGATATGAATTATTAATAATATTCCATATACCTATTACTAATTGATTAATATTATTAATCATTTTATAATATTATGTACGTACTGTTATAGAATAATTCATAATTTAATAAATAAATTTAGAATTGAAGCGCGATTTTGTCAAATGTTTAGTTGTCTTGTTTTTTCAAGCATTACCTAAAATTTAGACCTTAGATAACCACAAGATCTGCAAGGTGATAATTATTAGAATGGTGTAAAAATTTAGACCTTAATTTAAATTTGTTGTCTATACATTGCTTTTTAAATCCATATACTTCTTATCGTGACAAAGTTTGTTTTGAACCATTTCCTTATGTAATGTATCTATTAGAACAGTATATTGTATTAACATAATTCAAATTCTTTTACACATTACAAATAAAATTTCGGACTCCGTGACTACTTTAAATTTCCTACTACAATAATTAATTAGATATCACTTTAGACGTACAACGATAAATATTTCTTAATTGAGAACTAACGATTCGGGCTTGAAATCGAAATTAAAAATACTGGTAGTAGAACCGGAACCTTACCGAAACCCTAAACAAATTTGAATCTAAAACTCAAAAACCCAAAAAATCGAAACCGGTTTTGGACTCGATACCCGAAATCCAAAAGATTTCGAACAGGTATTTTTTGGTTCGATCAGCTGGTTCCAGTGTATGCGTACTACTGTGTATGTAATCGGAATAATCGGACTTTCAAATATTTCTACAATGTGATAGTCGTTATATAAAACCCAAGAATGTAAGTCCAACATGTCACATGTAAAAGTAGGTACACTGTGTTTTGGACTGAATATGGTAATTTTGTTACTAAAATACGTATTTGTTGACAAAAAAAAGTAAATTTTTGTGGATTTGGGTTCCATTTTATTTATATAAATTATCCACAAGTACTCAAATTATGAACATTAAAAATAATAATTACAGAGAAAAATGATTTAATATATTTTTTTATTTAAGAAATTATGTGTTAAAATATATTAAAAAATTTGTGAAGTGGGTCATTTATTAATGTTCACGCCGCTTCGTGAAAATTAAAAATACTAAGGTAGATTTATCACTTGTCACTGTTTATTGTTACAGAATTAAATACATGTAGTTATACAAATTTTAGATTAAATACAAATATGACATATAAGTTACAATACATACAGTTACTGGTTATATAAATGGTTAGGCATATACAGGTTAAACATATATACACTATACAGGTTAATAATATATACATCAATGATGGGTAGGTTATGTGCACATCGATTAATATAACATAACGGTTATACGAACAGGGGATGTGTTCAATTAGGTTATTGTACAAGTTTACGGTTCTCTTAGAAATATTCTCATTCCTTATCAACCGTCCGCCTATTCCCTAGACTGAAATATACACGTTTTAGGGAGAGTTGTAGACCTCCAAATAGTGGGTAGTAAGGATACATAGGAAGTAAGGTATTAATGACATACCCAAATAGGTGGTACGATGTTTGGATAGCTTCACCATGTGCCTAAGCCCGGTCGGCATTTACTGTATAGTGGCCAAGTATGTTTCTAATACTGGGTATGGATCGGTGGTCTTTTGGTCTTATTCGTCACCAGTGGTGTTTGTTCTCATCGATCGATAATTTCTGTATCGAACTGTCCGTGGTACGGTTGGAGTCCGGGAAGCTACGGAGAAATGGCTGGGAAGCCGTATTGCTCGGCGCAGCGTCGCCGTTGGATAACTCTTGCACTGTGTAGTCTCGTACTATATTGTAACTGGATTCCGTGATGGTTCGATACCCATTAGGTATCTTGGAGTAAAAATACTGTGCTCGTAAGAATGGTCGATTTGATGCATGCTCCGTTAGTAACGGTGGATCATACAGGCTTGATGACGCTGCACGGCCCGGAGAGTGGTCGTCGCACTATAAGAACGGCCGTTTTAACAGTGATCTGTCTGATGGTAACTGGCGTGAGGTCGGGAGCCGCGTACCGCAGTAGACGTACAGAGAGTGATGAAATACACCCAAATAGGTGGAAGGAAGTTGGGAGTACACCTATGAAGGTGTATCGGAAGCGACGGCAGTCAGTTCCAGTTTTCGGTAGGATGTTGGTCTCGGGGTGATTATGGGCGCTGACTTCTAACGTCCAATCTAGCTTCTCGGGATATCAACAATCGGTATGGTCAATGATCGATAGAATGATAATTGGAACTAAGAATTGCCGTTTTAGGTTATATTGTCTGTAGCCGATGCTGATAAATTCTGGCATTAGTGTTAACCATTGGAGCTAGTTCCATAATAATCGCTGGATCTTTGTGGATTCTTCATAATCACTGGAGCTAGATTCTTCGTAACCACTGGAGCTGGTTTCTTCCTTTTCTTATAATAAAGACTTCAGTTATGCTGGAATGCTAGATACTCACGTCTTGAATGTTGTAGAAGGAATGATACTGGTTTTTGCCTTGCTTTGATAGCTTGGATGGCCGTGAGTCTGTTCAGTGCATGTTAGGTGGTAACCTATTATGTGTTGGAGAATGTGTTTCGAGCAGTTTTACTTGATTGGAATTATGTGTTGAACCGATAATATGGCCGTATTCTTTTATTAAATATTTCATTTACTACTTTGCGTCCTCAGTCGCGGATGTTTTTGTATTTGGCAATGGATTTTTGAAGAATATTGTTTTACTACTGTTTTTGATCTAATTGTAAACGGAATAATATCTGAACGATGTTGAGGACTACTTCGATTTTATATCAATTGGTCTTTGAAATTAGAGGGTCTGGTGTACGGTAGTGCCGATCTGATGTACATAAAGTAAATATGAATTTTTGAACGAATTGGGACCGGGCTGTTACGGGTTATAACTGGTTAGAGTATATCTCGGATTTTGAAGTATTTTTATACTATATTTTTTACATGTTCGCTGAAGTTTAGATTAGTGTCTAGAGTTACTCCTAGGTATCATTCTTGATTTGACCAGTTGATAGTATGGCTTTTTACTTTGATATTTTTAATGCTTTGTTTGACGCGTTTATTGAAAATTACGGCAACCGTTTTTTGAGCGTTAATTTTTAGTCGCCACATATCTAATCACCGTGTAGCTTGGTTGTGGTTCCTGTTTTTTAATAGTAGCAGAGCATCGTCCATGAACAGGGCTATAGAGGAGATTGTGTTGACGCGTACATCGTTGGTGTATATAAGGTACAGGTGAGGGAACAGACAGGAGTCTTGAGTTACACCTGCAACGATGTTCCTACTATTCTAAAGCGAGTTTTGAACCCATACTTTAAAAGTTCTATTTGTAATAAAATCTTGGATAATTTTACTAAGTTGGATAGATACACCGATGGTTACCAATTTGTGTACCAGTCAATCGTGCCACATTCGGTCGAAGGCTTTCTCTATGTCGAGGAACACCGCTGCTGATCTCTCTTTGTTGTTTACGCTGGTGCAAAGATTGGTATGTAGAAGGGCGGTGGACTATTGTTTCCGGAAGGCAAACTGTTTGTTCCTTATTTTGGAACCAATCGCGGTGTGAATTTTTGGAAGGAGAATTCTTTCATATACTTTAAATAGGGAAGACAAGAGGGAGATTGGTTTGTAGTTGAACTATGAGATTTCAATGGTTTCGGAATGGCAATGACGACCGAGTTTTTCCATTCCGCGGGGAAGTATCCGAGTCTGAGGCAACCGTTAATTATGAGGGTTAGGAGGATGGCATTTTCGGGAGGTTTTTGATTGCCGAATTAGAAATCATGTCTTCGTTTGTTGCTTTGGGACCTGATAGTTTCTAAATTATTTACTGTACAGTACCAGGGGTTATGAATGAACTTTATGTGATTGGCGTACAGTTTAACGTGCGGGTACTGATACTGCTTCGTTGATGTTGTCAGTATTTATACCCATATGGCGTTACATGTTGGTCTCCAATTGGTCTTGATCCCCAAACGTTAGACATTTTTATTTTTAATGATAATCATCACTTTTGTAATTTCAAAAACCGCATATTCTTTATCATAATTGTGTTGACAATGTGCGATTATTTTTTAGTCAAAAGTTTATTTGATTCCACTATCTCGTTTTGTCTGTCTATGTACTTGCCCTGTTCCAGAGGTATTGCTGCCTCCGTTCCGTAGCCGTTGTCATTACTGGTCTGATACTAACTAGTACCGGACCGGTCCTGGTACGGGGTTGTTTGTTGTAAGCAAACCGCACCGTTAAAATTGGTAAAATAAATTACATTTCAATAATAACAATATAAATCAAAATACAATAAAATATAATTAAATTTCAATAATAAGAATAAATTAACATTTACAATAATATAAATACCGAAATACCAAAGTACTTAATATGAACTGATATTTAGGACACAAAAAGTATTAAAAAAAATAAATACTAATTATAGTTTTAATTAAATATCCCTTGAATAATAATTTTATTTTTGATGATGACAAATAGATGGTAAAATTATCAGTGCCCTCTAGTACTTTTTTTTTGATATATTCATGTTTTTAAGATTTATTGTTATTTAAAAAAATAAAAAATAAAAATAGATTTTTTAACAACTCATAAAACGTGTAAAAATGCTCATATTCGATGAAACATCTGTTATGTAGGAAGCCTGGAAGCTAGATAATTTTTGTTAAGATTTATTTTTTATTTAATTTTTCTATGATATTATTTTCAAGTTGATGAAAATGAAAAATTCGTGAAAATAATATTAATTATGTGTATTATATTATCATTATTATTTTATTATATATAGAAAAAAGTTACTTTAAAATTCATTATCACCAATGTCTTAATCAACAAATGAAGTACTTTGCACATTCTACTGATCGAATTTTCTTTTTGTGACAGCAAGGGTGGAAAGAATTCAATTTTTTAGAAACGAGGAATGTGAGATATTCCCTTTAATATTAAAAGAACAAGAAACGGAACGAATTTTTATAATAACATTTATAAATTCCAAAACAAATTATTATATATTTTCAATATTTCGGGGTGTTAACATGCAATTCTTGTGTCCCTTAGTATCGGCCGCCACTGCTTAGGAGCCAATTTACTTATCCCTACCGTTCTTATTGTCCACTTTTATGGTCTAAATGTTACATACATTTTATACCCGGTTTAATTATCTCCTTCCTGGTCTTGTTGTACTCTCCGGTCTAAATGTCACTTCCGGTGTTATTGTTACCTTGATTAAGACAACGGTTATACGTCATTTAGTTGCAATAAATTCATCTCGGTCACTTAGACCTACGAAAATTGGACGCATACGATAGTTCGTTTCGTGCAATTTTGACGCATGATACATTTAGTTGCAAGGCGATTCCTTTCATATATATATATATTTTTTTTTTAGATAATATATAGATATAGGACCGGTCGGCCTAATTGTTCCCCCGGTCTTATTTTCCATTTCCCATTATAAATTGACTTTATTTTTAAGACTTAAATGATAATATTGACTGTGGGATTAAATTTTAATTTAGGAATAAAATGTTGTCCGATTGAAATATTAACTACTATATTATTATTAATAATAAAATCCTATTTTTTGAAATGCTATTATATTTAATTTTTAAGACGGCGTTTAAAAAAGGCAATTCAGGTACATTGCTGTCATCAGGCTCGTACAACAGATACGTCATACCAGCCTCAGGCTTCAAAATGTTGATAAGGGATTTCGATAGGATTTTTGTATTTATTTTTAACGATTAAAACACTTTTTTTGTTACCTAACGAAGAAATTATGTATAAAATGTATAAATTAAATAAGAAATAAATCAAGGTCATATTTACTATACAACATATTTTTAACAATACATAGCATATATTTAAATTCAATTATATTAATTTCAATATAGAAAAGATAATAAATATCTACTATTATTTTAAAATATGGCTATATTATGTACATTTTGATATTGGGCATCTACAATCAAAAATGGTAAGTTAATGATTTTTTAGAACACTGTAAAGTTAATTTAATAGAAAAAACATTTTTATTATATAAGTTCATAGTTAATTTTTTTTTATGTCAAAATATTTGAATCATGATCAAATTTGATATATATATATATATTACATATTAATTATTAATTAAGTAGGTATCTATTATTTTTTTGTAAATGAATATGAATATAATTAATTATTAATAAAATAAAGTTATTACTAATCACGATAAAAATGAGTAGGTATACCATATAAGGTGACATTATAGTGGGTCACTAATTTTATTGTTATGTGTAGTTTTTCATAATAAATTACCTTATATGAAAATAATTATAGGCATAATATTAGATTAATCAATAAATTAAATAAATGATTTGAACAAAACAACGTTTTAATTATCAATAATACACCGGATGACTTCGATCGATAGTATTTTTCTCTTGACTCCAAATATTATGTATAAATAAAATTTCTGAAATAAGCAGATTAAATGCTTTAGTCTTATAAAAAGTATTACACTTATAATTCCATACGATGTAAATATATATAATAGTTTTAATTGCGACTTATTCTATAGGTTTATATACATAAGTATTAATTAGGTATAATATATTTTGTATTTTATATATAAGTATACCATATCCTCGTTCCTCGTTTTATCCATCCAGACAAGATTTTAGAAAAAGTAGTGGAAATGGTGTAAAGGCTCGGTCGGCATATTCGATTTTGCGGAATATTTCGTACGGACCCAATGAAATATATGTACATTTGTCAATTATTATATACGTTATTCAATAAAATATATTTATTTTAAAATTCACAGTATTTCGAATCATGTAAATTTTCCAACTAAATGATCAATATTGTTAAGTGGAGAGGTGTAAAATCATGACGCGTCACTCCAACATATAATCGGTTCGTCCATATATCCGTCGGTTCTATAAATTTAATCTCATCAATACTAATGCATAATTACTATATATGTTATTCATGATTTGACAATCGACGATCCATACAATAAGTTGGTCATAATTATATTATTGGGGAAATAGAAACCGTGAAATCTGACATGAAAAACACGTATAAAAATAATTTTTTTTTTTAATTGTATGGAATTAGCATATTATTTTTACAAACATATACATATGTAACATGATATGTTACATAATACTAAATGTATGAAATAACATGTAACACATTACTAATAACTACAAAATATGTATAGAAATCGGGCATTTAGTAAACTCGTGGATTAGTTTGTTCCTGATTTGTTTTAAACACTAAACTTTATGTTATGTTACAATGATAATATGTATATAATATATTTTAATAAAAACATTATAAGGAGATTACAGTGATGTTACAATGAACGATTTCTTATATGGTGTTTTATTTTTTAAAGATTACAAAAAAGTAGATCATTTTTTAGGAATCAAAATTGATGGTTTTTATTTTTTTATAAATATATTTTGATAAAACATTTTGTATATTCTTTCATATTTGAGTGAAATAAATATAAAGCATTTATCGCCGAATTAACATGCATACATATTACATATATTTAAATTATTAACATAATCCTATACATCTTAAAGATAGGTGTCTACAGTTACTCTTCAATTTTCTTTATCAATTAATTTCCAGTTAACTGATTTTCCAGACATCAATCTTTTAATCATTTTTAAAATTAATTCCTTTAATATTAGAAACCTAGAGTCTATTTATTCTGATAAAAATTGTATTTAAATTATCCTTTTGATGATCACTTTTGTTGGTGATACTTATATTTTTGATAATATTTAAGATTTTAATTTTAATTTTAGGTTTTATATATGTATTATGTAATATTATATCTAATTTTGCCTTAATATAGTTTATTGTATTATGATTATTTATAATACTTTATATTATTTAAATTTTATATGGTTATATTATTTTTATTTTTAATAACATAATATATTTTTTTAGCCGTGTAAGCATGGCTTTCTTATCTATTGTATAAGAACATATATCCGTATATTTTATTAAATATTAAAAATTGTTTTGGTTTAAAGTTAGATAATTGGTAGTATTTTCGAAGTTTTATAAAAAAATAAATAAATAAAAAATTAAGAAATCTATTATAATAATTATAAATAAAGAACCAGTGAGTAAAACTTTGAGTAAAACGATGTTATGGATTATTGTTTACGTTATGAAATATTTAAATTTGTCTTCAAATCAACGAAATTGAAAGAGAAGAAAAAATATAATACTCGTGTATGCAAATGATTTATACGTGACAAAAACACTATAAAAGTGATACGGCAAGAGTTTTAAACCATTTACACCAGTATTTTTCAGCCATTAGATTACGATTCAAGTTGAGTTGTAAATAATTTTGAAAATATCGAAAATTATTAATCAGGAATAAAGCTTAATCCACAACAATTATGTTACTGTTATTAATTTTTATTCATTTTTGGTTTTAATTATATGCACAATATAATATATAATAATATCAATATTATAAAAAATAAACTTATCCTAAATATAGTCGTATATGAATATATAATATCGTTTTTATAGTTTTTACCTGTTGCTTAAACTAAAGACAGTTACTAGTTAAAATTGTATATTCTATCAAATTATCATGTTATATTTGGTATTGTTATACAATTCAGTTAATATTAAATATAAATATAAAAGAAAGAAAAATTCTTGCAAGTTAACAAATTCATATGCTAATCAAAGTATAATAATATTATTGGTATTGGTGAACCTTCCTTTTCTGGCTCCTTTCCTACCTTGTTTTTAGGAAACAACAAGTAGTCATTCATGGCCCTATCTCTAACCTTTTCACTCTTATTTCAGGTGTGCCCTAAGGTGCAGTACTTTCCCCTATTTTTTTTCTTTTTTCTTTAACTCCTTTCCAGCTATCCTCTAATATACCAAATTACTTATTTTCGATGATGATATGAAATTGTTTTTAAAGATTAAGTCCTTATAGATGATTGTTATTTACTCCAAGCCGATCTCAACCGTCTAGATACTTTGGGGAGTCACTGGGCCTTAACCTTAACATTTCTAAATACATGGTTATGACCTTCTCTCGTTTCTGCGCAACTATAAATCATACTTATTACATACATGATCTTTACCTTACATCAGCCGAGGATTCAGTGCTTGATCTAGGTTTTACACTGACTCGTTCTTTATGTCCCGACAAGCAAATTGAGTCTATGTCCTCAAAACACTTAAACTTCTTAGTTTTATTTTTTTATCTCCCGTGAATTCCATTTCTCTTCCGAGAGCTTTTAGCTATTTATTCGTCTTATTTTTACATATGGTTAATTTATTTAGGACCTTTTCTCATTCTCCCATAAAATGATGATCAAAAGAGTTTAGAGAAAATTTTTTCATCAGGCTGCTTTTACTCTGTATGTCCAAAGTTTTCATCATAACTACTCTCCATCCAACATGCACTTTCTCTTAACATCCTCTCCGTTTGCAGAAAATTGGCAAATCTTTCTTTCTTATCCAATATTTTATCTGGACATATTTATTGTTTATTCTTACTATCTCTCATTACCTTTAAATACTACGTTCATTTTTCATGTTCCTTTTTCCTCATCAAACTACTAATCTAACTCTCTAATAATACGTCTTATGAGAATCGCTCACCCTATTTTTATTATTAATTGCATCTTGATTCTGTTATTGAGCTACCTATCTAATTCTTGGCACTTATTTTAATAAATTTACCTTCCAGTTTAATATATAAATATATATATATATATTTTTTTTTTCCTATCAACACTTCAATTTTTCTCTCTTATATATGAAATATGCATATAATTATAACTAGTTTGTTAATAATTAATATTATATATAAGTATAATATTTAATTGTTCTTATATTCTAATTGTAAAAAGCTGTTTGGCGTTAATATAAATAAATAAATAAATAAATAAATAATAATCTTTATTTTTATATTTATTTTAATTTAAATATATTATAAAAAATTAAACATTTCATTCACATTTTTTTCATTATATTTTTTTATCCTATAATCACTATTAAGTGTAGGCTTACTTGAATATTTTAATTAACATATTTCAGAAATTGTTTTCATTAATTTATTGCCTTATATATACTATTCCGAATATAAAATAATTATTATTTTGAATTTTGGTCATCTTTTAATAATTATAATGTATATTATTGTTATGTAATAATATAACTCCCTAAAATTGTTTTATTAGATTTAACCGAAATATACATATATATTTTTTATAGACCACTGAGGTTAGAGACAAAGTTGTGGGTAGCGGCAATGAAGACTTTTGTATTTTGATATCGTGGTCCTGTCAGTCGGTTTAAAGGTCACTTTCTCCTTCTGAGGGATAAGCACTGGGATCTGTAGTAGAGATATGCAGGGATCGAAAAAAAAAGATCCAAAAGAATATAAGATATGAGCCTAAGGTGGATGACGACTACGACGATCAATGTGACCCACGGATCAAGAGAGGGTTGATAAATGGACAACCGAGGGTTCGGGTGCAGGCATTCATTTATTATTCAAGGATGTTTATCATCGGTGGATTTGCAAAAACGAAAAATATACAAACAGAACGGACGTTTCGCAGTAGAAATAATGACCCGAATAATCACGATGATAAAATATACAAATGTATATTTACAAGAAGTGAAAAAAGTAGATACATACATCATTGAAATTCAATTTAGTCATATACAATATATTATAAAGTACAGGGTTGGGCAGTGTGCCACAGATACATGTATGTTTATATATCATTGATACGTATTAAAGATACAATTATGTATTTTATATAGTATCATATCATTTTTTTATACGAAAAGGTACATTAATACTTAAAAATAAGTACATGGTACACATCGATTTTTTTAATAGCTATTAAAATTTTTCGATATTTATTATTTTGGTATGAAATGTGTCCAAATATCGAAGGAATATGGGTCTATAGACTAATTTTGACTATATAGTATATAATCTACAAACAGCATGTACCATAGTAACTCACCCTATAATATTATCCTTAGTTATTTCCAGTGGCGTTTCCTGACTTTAGACATTGGGCGTTAACATATAATAGAATTGCACCCTCCCCCTTTTACATAAGAAAAATATGCATGCAAAAAATATATTATAATATGCAACGGTTTTGCATGTTTTGAACTCAATAATAGGTATAACAGGTAAAAAAAAATATTACATTATAATATATACAGTATAATGTACTTTCGATTTGTATGGTAAACTGTAGTTTACTATGTTTATTGACAAAATATTGAACGTCCTACAACACGTAGACATCGAGATCGAGTTTCGAGACAAAAATCGATTGTATATGTTTTGTTGGTTCAATATATTTATTTGCGTTCCATAATATACCTACTAATAATATATGGATCTATGAAAATCGTTATATATTTGATGTTATTTATATATTATGTAAACAATCGTACATTGTTTTTTTATTTTTAAAATTCATATTTATTATGATAAAAATAATCATTGTACACGTAGATTTTGTAAGGTGTTAACATATAACTTGCACGCCCAGAGAAAACGCCACTGGTTATTTCATTAATTACCAGGAAAAAAAAGTAAGGACTCAAAGTAAAACCATGGTTTACTCTCACTTTGACCCTAAAATATTCAGTTTCTCCATACAGACTCCTCACTATTGTACTCGCCTTTCCATACATTTATTCAATTACGTTCACACATACCTTTGGTAATCCTTCTTTCATTAATACTTATTTCAAGATCTTCCTAGGAAACCTATCATAAGCCTTTTCTAGATCAAAAATGACCATGTATAATTTACTATTCTTTTATTTGTACTTTCTCTAGCCTTGTTTCTCTCTCCAAATCCATAAATTTCATGCAATTTATCATAATCTATTTTATCACAGTCTATATTTCTATTTATATCCTCACCAATTACAATATGCTGAGTTTCTTGTACTCCTTGCATTACCTCATTCATCTATTGCCAGAACTCTTCTTTCTGGCTTTCCTCATATCCCACTTGTGGAACATATGCACTTACTATATTCATTACCTTATCTTCTAATATTACTCTCACCATAATTACCCAATAACCTTTCCTAATTACCTCTAGTACTTTTTATTTTATTCTTCATATAATATCACTCTTCCTCCATTCCTTATACTAATCATTCCTGAGTATATAATTTTATACTCCTTACCAATTTTCCTTGCTTTTTCGCCTTTCCACATTGTTTCTTGCACACTATAATTAATCAAATTCCTTCTCCTCAAAATTTCTGCTAACTCTCTGCATTTTCTTGTCAATATTCCTATATTCCACGTTACTACTCTCACATTGAACCTATCTTGTGTACTCATACAAATTTATAAATACGCATAATCAGTGTGTATTTAAATTAAAACAACATTTTTCAAAGTTATTACAGGAGGTTTAAATACCTCCGTAATATGAGATACATTTTAAAATATTCTTGATTATATTAATTTAAATATTTACTCAAATTTAATATTATCTATATAATTTTTTTTATACTATTGTCATCAGTATTTGTCATTGGTTATTTATTTATTGAAAGCAAAATATCAAATTATACAAAATATTTAAAGTATTACAACTACTGAAATTATTATTATACTATAAACTTGATTATAAATTATGATGTATGTACATATCAATATATCGTGTGTGCGTATTCAGATTTACATATGCAATAAAAAAAAAAAATTTAAACCCATGTTTATAATGTTATTTTATATCGATCGTTTATATTATTATCTATTATATTATTTTAGATGTCTGAATATTTTTCGTAGAGTTCTAGCCAATCCTTTTGCTCAAATATATCTTTGTACGATATCATTCATTAAAAATGTCTAATATAAAATACATATTTTTTTATATAATTTCACAGGATTTTTACAAATATTAAAACTGTGTATGTAAGCCATAATAAATTAAATATAATATATATAATGGTTTGTGTATTTGTTATGTTCTAAAAGTTTAGGATGTGTGTGTGTGTGTGTGTGTGTGTGTGTGCATTATATCATATGCTGTGAATTGTTTTACCTGGCTTTAACTAAAATTTCAATTTATGTTTCCCTTTAAAAGCATTATGAAAAACTGTAATATATTTATATTGTTATTATATTGGGTGTTGAATAAAAATTAAAACCCTCTTTTTCCCTTTTGACTTGGAACAAAATAGGTAACAATACCGTAAAATTATGTATATTCTCTATACTTATTTTTTTATTTCTCTTGAAACTGTACAAAACTGTATTGTGCATATACTATTTAAAACGTAGTTTTTCTCAAAGCTTATGGAAAGTATCTATTAGAGAAATTAAAAAAATTACCTTTTAAAAGTACCAATTAGAATTAATTTTCCACCCCGTGAAGTTGGAAACTCGACTTTGTCCAATTAAATCTGGACTAGGGCCAATATTTTGAAACTTTTTACAACTAATTTTAACTAAGTTAAAAAATTTACATTCGATCTCTTTGTAGTGAAAAATCTAATTTTTATTCAGAAGACCTATGTGTAGTTAATCCTCCGGCTTTGTCCAAACGATTCGGGATTAGTGCAAATAATTTGGAACTTTTTTGCAACTGATTAAAACCAAGTTGAAAATATATGCATGAGATTCCTTCATGGTCAAAAATTATTTCTATATTTTCAAGGCTGGTGTCGTAGTTACTTTGCTGTTAAATAAAATTGAAGTAACCGTTTAATTTTTAAGAATATATATTTAAATGTATTTCACTCTCCTATAAAATATTTTGATACCTATATGTTAAACATTTTAATTTTAATTAATTAATATGATTTTATAAAATTGTAATAATTAATAACAAATTTTATAATAAAACAATATTTATATTCTCAGGAACATCTTATATATATAAGATGTATCTTTGATACTTGTGTCTTGTACCTTTTCTACAAATTAAATATATTATATATCTTATATCAAGATACGTAAAATAAATTTATCATGTATTAAGATACTATTTTTTAGTATTATGCCCAACCTTGTATAAATATATTTATTTATTTTTTATTTTATATAAAGTTTTTAACACCCCAAAGGGGTAATGAGTACAGTTATTAAAGTTTTACAAAATATTATACAGCACCGATTTAGGTATTAGATATTTAAACAGAAAGAAAAAGAAAGAGAAAACAAATACATATATATGCAATTAGTACATGTAAGTTTAACTACTATTCATTATTATACTTTTTAGTTTATATTATGAATCAAAGAAATAATATTATGTACATTACTGCATGCATCTAAAAGGCGATACTCCGGACTATATTTAATTAAGTTTGTTGAGCATTGTGGTATTAAGAACGGGTGATTATTTCTTAAGTTAAGAATTGGAATTTTAAAGTTAATTTTTCTTAGAAATTCTGGACAGGATAATTTACCGTTTATTAGTTTATGAATAAAGGCTATGTCGTTATATAACCTTCTAAAGGCCAATGGTTCTAGGCTAAATTCTATAACTAATATATCTAGAGAGATATCCGTTAGACCCAATTTGTATGCCATCATTCTTAAAAAAACGTCGTTGGATTTTTATCAAGTTTGTCAATTAGGTTATTTTGTTTAGGATTCCGAATTACCGACGCAAATTCTAATATTGACCTGATAAGAGAGCAGTATAATACCTTAAGACAATTAATATTTTTGAATTCGGAACAATTTCTATTTATAAAACCGATGGTCCGTAGGGCTTTGCTATAAATAGCGTCAATATGAGTTTTGAATGTGAGATCGGAGTAGAAATACCTAAATCACTCACAGTAGATGAAATTTACAATTCAATATTATTTATTTTATATGGGGATATAATTTTTTTTTTTGACGGCTAAATGAGATATATTTACACTTAAATGGGTTAACTGAAAGACCGTTTTGGATTCATCATTTCGAATGTTCATCTAAATCATTTTGTAACTGGTTTGAGTCTTCAATTGAATTAATTGGTAGATAGATTTTCAGGTCATCGGCAAATAATAGATATTTACATGATTTGAAGGTGACTCCAAAATCATTTATAAATATAATGAACAAATGAGGGGATAGGTGTCCGCCCTGAGGTACACCAGATGTAGCAATTGCATTAATGGATAGATGTCCATTTACTTTGATGGAGAATGATCTATTAGATAAATAAGATGAGAACAATGATAATAATTGGTATCCTATACCAAGTTTTTTTAATTTTAATAACAGGATACCGTGGTCAACTGAATCAAAAGCCTTTTGAGATCTGTGTAAATTGCGTCTACATGACCACTTATTTTTACGACATCAATTAAATAAGAATAATATACGATTAGATTAGTTTTTGTTGACTTAGATTTGCGAAAACCATGTTGTTCTTCTACTAAAGTATGCTTAAATGATTCATATAACTTTGGTTCCATAAGTTTTTCTAAAAGTTTTGGCAACGTATTTAACTTGGATATAGATCAATAATTGTCAAATTCATTTATTTATTTAATTAAAATTGGATTTAATACCGGCTTTCCATAGTGGAGTTACAAAGCTTGATTTCCATCTACTAGGAAAAACACCAGAGTTTAAAGATAGAGAGAATAAATAATGAATTGGGTTAGTTAATGAATATCGACACATGTTTAAAAACAAAGGTGGGACTAAGTCTGGGCCTGGTGTAGGATTAAAGCCTATATTCCAAAGTTCTTCAAATAATTCAGAAACTGATAAGATATAATGTGATAAATCAACAATTTCATTCAAACCTTGAAAAACGTTTTCATCAATAACCTTAGGTGTAGTAAAAACTGATGAGAAATGTTCGACAAATAAATTAGCGGTATCTAAATGGTTTACGGAGCATTTATTTTCCAAACGCATTACCGTAGGTAAATCATTGTTGTTTTTGATTTTATAAATTTCCAAAATGAGCGTGGATTAGAAGATAAATAATTTTGAGAACGTGTTAAATATATAAAATAACATTTTTATGTTAACTTTTTACATTTTAATCTGATATAGAAAAATTTTTCATAATCACTTTTACTGGATGACTGTTTGAAAGCTCTATGAGCAACCTATTTACTAAATAGTAATTGTTTTAGTTCATGGCTGAATCAATGAGTAAATTTAGATTGGATAGCTAATTTTTTGAGTAGAAATTTCTTAATTATATCTAAAATTATTTTATAAAATGTATTGCAAGCTGTTTCTACATTATTAAAATTGTAGAGATAATTCCAATCTACTAAGTTTAATGTGTGGTCGATTGTTGAGTAATTTGCCTTCTTAAAGTCATATTGATCTGTACCAGAATTATCACATTTAATATAATTTTTGTTATATTCAAAACTGATTAGTAATGAAGGATGGTATTTATCAACTGTAACTAAGAAATCATTTTTGATAGGAGAAACAAAGGTATTTAGCATATTAGAGAAAATCAAGTCAAGTAAGGAGCCAGATGTATTAAAAAATGAATTAAATTGGCCAAACTCGTTCAAAGTAAAACAGTCAAAAAGTAAATCAGCACCATCCGAATATCTGCCTTCGAACTGCAAGCTATCATTATTATAGAACACGTGAACATTAGGTAAATTATAGTCACTCAAAACCAAAAACTTAACGTTGTTATTGTATTTAGATAAAATAAATTCGAAATATTGAACATGGTTAGAGAATATATGACAAGGGCTATTTAGGGGGATGTAACAAGCTGCCAAAACAACTATATCGTTTGAGTTTAACTTCACTTCGATGAATAATTGTTCAATATTATTAAATGGAACTTGAATTTGTGATGTTAAAAAGTTGTTTTTTATACAAATTGCAACTCCACCACCTCTAGAATGTAAACTGGTGTTTGAACATCTATCAGTCCTAAAAATAGTTTACCCAGCAAAACCAGTTCAGAGCAGGAAATTTGGTCATTTAACCATGTTTTAGTTATTGCAAAAAATCATAATTAGAGAGTAGAATGTTACATCGCAACTCAGTTAGTTTAGTCCGACGAACCCGTACATTTTGGTAATAACCATTAAATACATTAAAATTATTCTTAAACTTATAACTATTATGATTAATATTTACAATGTTACCCCTTTGGTAGGAATCTAGTTTTTTTGAGAGTTCCTCTGTTATATTTGATGTACCAGCTATTATCCCCAGATTCTCTTCTTTGGCTTAGTTTAGATCGTAACTGTTTCATGGTAGCCTGTTGATATGGTGTCCTATTTTCGGTTATTGATACATACTTCCAACGTTCGATAGATCGTAGTTTAATTTTAAATTTGAAGACTTTGAAGACGTTGGATTGTGAATCTTATTCTAATAGAATAGTGCGAGGTTTTATCCCAAATTTTCCTAAACGCTTAGAACGAATACTATTAATACTTGACAGGGATAAATATTTCAGTAGATCTAAATCAATAGCTGAAGGAGCAGTTGAGTGAGTCTTCATTATTAGATTCTGGGATATTGAGTAAAAGAATATTTTTTTCTCTGGAAATCCTGTCCTTAATCTCGGTAAAAATGTGGAGGTTATTGGTTTGCAATGGTGTTATAGAAGTAGTTTCAAGCTTGGCCAATTTTTCGCGTACTGAATTCAATTCATGTTCGAGAGTTAATTTATCTTGTTTTAGCTGAGATAAATCAGTACGAAAATCGTTTAGAGTGGGTTTGTAAAGCATTGAAATTATTTTCTAAATTATTGAGTTTATTTTTTTTGTTTTTAAAAAGGGCATCATGTGAAGAGACAGTTAATTGCATTGTGTTTAGTAAATTTTATATATCAGTAATAGTTGGTTCCTTAGACGTTATTGGTTTCATTTTCTTAATTGGAGTTTCTTTATTCATACTCATTATAATATTAGAAATTATAATAATATTAAAAATTAGCACTATAGGCTTTGATAAAGTATAATATTTGATTACCTTCAATATCAGCAGTTCCACCTAGGTTTATCTCAACGTAGTAAGGATAAAATTAAATTAGACAAACGAGTAGTAAAAATATCGATAAGAAGGCATTATCGAACATTTATAGAGCACTGTTTCCTAATAGTGGCTTATACCTATTCTCATTTTCATTTTACTGCATAACTAACCCAAGGAGGGTTTTGGGAAATCTAACTAAAAACGAACACTGGACTCCACGCGCACTTTTTATGAATTTAATGGTATAAAAAGAAAAAAACCGTTTATTATTTCCGGAGAAATAAGATGATTATTGAAGAGAAACTTAATAACATGTCCGTTATCGACAACTGTTTATACTATACTGTATAATGTATAGGATTATTTAACGCACAGAAGAAAAAACGAACAGGTTCACAGTATTAACTCCTAAAGGAGGGAAATGTAATAGATTATACTAATACTATTTATGCCATTCATAATTTTAGTTTTATGATGATTATTTTGAATAGACACCGTTATATAGTATAAAATACTTTGTGCATAAATCACAATATAACCGGCTGATAAATAATAAGAAAAATATTATGTTATTGCGATTATAAACACACATTTAATTATTCTTATCTTCAAAATGATGTCTAAATATATTGTAATTCTTGTGTATGCTCTTATAAAATAATCAATAAAATATAACAATTGAATAATAAAAAAATAATTTAAAAATAATTCAGTTATTTTTAAATGTAATCCTTACAAATTCATGTGATTTTTATTAGATTATATATCAAAAATAATCTTTTGTGAAATAGCTGTAATAATGAATTGGAATCCGTCTGGAAAAATGGAAAATTTTGAAATTTATAAATTGGTTATATGGCTGATAAATACGGGATAGCTACGAGAAATTATTCCTCCGTAATATTATAATTAGATACCTAATGAATTATTAATTATTATTCCTGCTACTAAAGTGATGAATGTAAATACTTCGTTGACTACGTAGACTTTCACATCCATATAAATTAGATTCTATGGGAAATATGACGTATTATCTGGGTTCGAATGAGTGTACACTTCAATAATTTCAATATTAATGATGATTATCTAGAGTATCTTAAGAACCATCGCAAGTAAGTTTCACATTTCTAAATTTATTATATATTAAAACCTTTCAATTTTTTAAATCATACTTTGCATACAAATAAAGAAAAAAAGTTCTATTGTTATAATCTTAGGTCTCTAATAGTAGGTAAAAATTGTGTCAATCAGTTTTTGTTATAGAACTTTGTCATTCGTAATTGTAACTTGTTTAATTAAAGACGGTGTCCAAGTAACGAAAAAAAATATGTAAACAACTTTTTTATTTATATGAGTCTAACCATAAAGTTTTTATTTCCCAATACATTATATATATATTCTATAAAAATAAAAATAAAGCAATATCGCAACAGCTTTAACGGTAGTGGGTGATGTTAAAATAATAAAAAAAACAGGATAATATTTAACGCAATGATAAACTGTAGGCTTCTTTGATTGAAAATAAACACTGAATGACTCAAATAATAAAGTAGGAAAAAAATTCTATAAATCACATTGTTAAGTAAATAAAATACAATGAAAAAAGAAAAGATAAGATACACCCTCGGGGAAAAAACAGATGTAAAATGTTCACATCTAAAAAGCGAGCTTTCAATTTAACCACTTCTATATTGTGTACTAAATTAAATATGAAGACAACCATGTTCAAATATAGTATAACGAACAGTCTTCCATATAATCCATTTCTCAAATACAAAAATAACCGATTCGCGATTCTAGAAATGTGTGTGAATAGTATTGATTTATATAATTAATTCTTTAGAATTAACTGAACTGTTACCATAGAAATCAATAAATATATAAGCTATTGATACGTGCTTTCATTGTGATAATCATAGTTTATGGACAATTTAGTTAACTGATTTTTGCAGTATCGACTTAAATGATTTATATTTTTATGGCGATCAAATCAATGTTTTCAGTTATCTATGAAGGTAATAAACGTCGCATTATGATTAGCAATGTACATGGTTCGAATGCCCGTGTATTTTAATATGATTTTTTTTTAATACTGTAACTATATAATTAAAAAGACCAATTTTAAATAAAATATGATTTTGTTTCATTCCAATGTTATCATGTATTATAACTATTGTATTTATTGAATAGGTACCTCTTAAAAATATTATATTATCTAATATAATATTATATCTGTATTTACTTAACATTCACAAATTGTTTGTCTCATCACTCACCCACTCACAACACCCATCAGCCACCACTGTCGTTGTCACATGTTAACCTAAACGATTTCATAGTCGAGTATATATTAAAAAAACGTAAAAATGTATATAAATCAATTTATGGGTCAACGGGTACAAAGTTAAAGCTACATTTAGTGTTGAGATTAAATAGTTAAAAATTTATATAGATAAAGCTAAAAGATGAAATAAAAAAAATAAAAATCATCTAGATAATGATAATAGATAAACTCATTTTTATCTAGATAAATTTTAAATTAAAAATAAAATTTTCTGATATTTTGGAAATATTTGATCAAAATCAATAGGTACCACAAAAAATGTATAATATATAATAAAATAATAACAATTTATTTTATTAAAATAAAAAATGAAATACAACATAATATTTTATACTACTTATTGCGTATTAATTATTATTCATAGCTATTTTTCTTATCGGACATCGTTGTCGTCGTACGTGGTATATACATCTTTCAATTTACATGTTTCCATTCCTGAAAATATACTATGTAGCCATTTAGGTACATTTTATACAATTTTTGTGTACCGCTGTCGTTTCCACCACTGACAACGGTTGATGCAGTCATGTTATCGGTGACAAACAAAAATATAATTTAAATTAAATATACAAGTACACACTACATATTTTATAACATGCATTTTTATGCATATAAATGAATACATTTTTAGTAATAGAATATAATTTCGACAAAAATATATGCTTTTATGTAAATTAGGTAGGTACTCAAAAAATTTATCTATAAAAAGTTTCTAGATAAATTTACTTAGGTAAGTAAAATTTTTACCTAAGACAATTATTTTGATAACTTAGCATTATTTATCTAAATAAGATAAAAGATAAGTAAATTATTATCTAGATAAGTCTCGACACTGGCTATACTCGTATACTACAAAAAAATAAATTATTATAGAAAATAAAACATATAGCTATGTCAAATTATATTTTAAGTTTAAGAATAAGAAAATACAGGATTCACCTTCTAGAAGAAGCTCATCAACAGCTTGTTATATAACGTATAACATTAAAGTATATTAATTTTCAAATGAAGGAATATTATTTTGATGTGGACCGTATATTGTCACAACCGACCCACCATCTCACCTACGTTCTACAATCCCGATCACCGTCACTGTAGAAAAAAACGTGATAATATGGTATAACGCGATCGCGTATTGGCAGTGAATCTCTATTAGGACTTAAAAACCTTGAAATCTAAAAATGTACAAAAATTGTATAATGTATAAATAACATAAAATAGCAAAAATTATCTTTTAAATTTAGTCATAGCAAATAAAGTATTGAATTACATATTCGGGGTATATTTCAAAATCTAAAAGTCATTATTTTCGAAATAAGAATTAGAACAAAATTAAAAACAAAAAAATAATCGTTTTCTTACGTATTAAAAAGAAAATCAAAATATAACGATTTAAAAGTATCATCTAGATGTAGTTTTCTACCAGAAATAAACTAAGTATGTAGACATCGGAGCACCCCTTCTAGTCAAAAATTTGCTAAGAGAAAAATGAAATAAACATTGTAATCCCAATAGCTAATTCGCTCTACTCAGAATGTAATAACGAACATTTTAAAATAATAAAAATTTTTTTGAATTTGAATCTTACTTAGAATTATTTAATGTGGTCGTTAGATTAACGTTTTGAACATTGTTAACTACAACCTAGAAAATGCATAAAGGAAAAAAAGTATAATTGTACAAAAATTGATAATATTTTTGCATAACTCCACTATCGAACTAATGTTTACTTACAAACGATTTAATATTTCACCGAATGAAATAAGTACGTACCTATATCAACTTATACCTAGCTATAACTGTATTCCTACATATTCCTACATATATATCACTTTGTGTACTGAATATATGCATTAGGGAAAAATACCGATTGGGGTACATATAACCATTCTAGCGTTCGTTATATAACGGACACAAACTAACGTTATAAAACGTTCTACGGTTAGTTAATTTTAAGTTCCGTCAAAGTTTACTATCATAATATTAATTTATATTTAATTTATTTATTTTAATTTATATTTAATGTTGTGGAGGATATAATTATATTGAATTTACGTTCTTATTAATTTTTATATCTATTTTTAATGCGAATTATATTTTTCAAAAATTTAATTCTGAATTTTAATTTTAACATCATAACCTTTCAAGAATATAATTTACGTTCGCGAACAAAGGCACATCTCAATAATAAACATACACCGTGCTCCACATCTGCTAGTTATCTTGTGGCGTCTCATTATTATTTTGTAAATGTTTCTATTGAGATTTGAGACGTTATTATATTTTTATTTAAAAATAATTATTGACTTTCTAATCACCAATAAATAAAATTTATATGTGTAAATATAATATAATATTCAATGAGTTGAGTTAAAAATAAATATATTATAAAAGATATATTTCAGGTGTGAATTTCAGTATTATATAATATTTTCAACAAAAACGTGTATAAATAAATCATAATAATACGAGTATATTAATATGATAATATAATATATATATATTTTCTACATAAAAGTAAAATAATAAATAATGTTTTTTTTTTAGAATAAAACATCGTGATCGTTAGAAAAAAGAACATTTAAAATTCGTACTGTTTAAAACTAATATTTATATATTGTGAAAATCATTAAAGTACTAGTAAGACGATATATATTAAAATATATGGATAATGTATGATCAGATGATGATTTAACGTAAAAGTTTTGTTATTAATATTACGAATATAATGACATATATTATTCCTATTAAGGATAACTTTACGTTTGCGTTTACGGAACTTATGGTAATTTAGTTATAAATATGTATTGGAAGTGGAAGAAACTTATTGCCATTTGTTTTAAATCAATATTCGTGTTAGACGACATTTTAATGAACATAAATTACTGGAACCCGAATTCTAATGTATGGATATTTTTACACAACAAATATAAATGTATAATGTTTTCTCAAAAAGCATCTATTATGTGTATACATTATAAACATCACTAAAAATATGAATATGCATTAGTTATAATAATTTTAAACATTTCAAGGAATTTCTAGGCAAATAACCGAGTTTCGATTAACTGGTCTCCAAATAAAATTAAGTTAATTAAGATTTAAGATTTACTGGACACTAAAATAAATATTATGTAGCACATAATTAATCGTTTCATATTATTTTTATTCATTAGTATTTAAAATCAAATTCATAAATTGTTGAAATTGAACCGATATATGACGTACAAAGTCATATTGTTCTATATATAATATACCGAGAATTATGAAAATCAGAAATGTCAGAAGCCAAAACAAATTTGATGTGCACATTTTTTTTATAGAAGTTATCAATCTATAAATATTAAATAAATTCTATATATAAATATAACTCTACATATAAACATCTCTTTGTCAGAAAAATGGATGTTGGGAAAATTATATGTATGTTTCATATGCAATCATATTCAGGATTTAATTTTATAAGAATATTTCAAAATAGGAATATAAAATAATGAAAACATATTAGGAATGATTTTGGTATAAATATTTTAAGTTTATATATAATTATTGCACTTCAATAATTTTATTCCCATAAAATGTGTTTTATTTTGTTCATATTCCCCTTAAAATATCATAAAATATTGATGTATTGATTATATACATATATATGTATATATATTATATACAATACTATTAAAGTATTGAAGATATTAGCTTTTCCCATGATTCTAATGCATCTGCCTCAATATACAAATTACGTTGTATTGTGTAACATTCCAAGTTCTTGTTATTATTGTATACCTACAATAATACAATCAATTTATATTTATTATGAGGATAAACACAGTGGTACTCTTTTACAGTTTATGTATTTTTAAAATCATTTTTTCAGTAGATTATATTATGTTTCGACTGCATAATAATATTAATTTTATTTTATTATAATATCAATTAAATACCAGATTATATAAGTTAATATGGGGATAAAATTTCAAATTTCAAATTAAAATTGCATAAATGTTTGTTTATTTAATATGTTTACTACCAATATCCTACACGATTAGGGAAGTGTTTCTTCTCTTATTGTCCTTTTTTTTAATATTTAAAAATATCACATAAATGTGAAAAATACATCACATTTATAACTAAAATATTTTGTTATTAGTTGTAAATGTATAAATATATATTTTTATCAAACACATATATGTATGAATTTTCATAGAAACTGAATATATAATATTATATGATAAATTTGAATCTCGTTTTAAGTATAATAATTAGTATTTTGTTTATTAAACAATTATGCAAATTTTTGTGAAATAAAATGTAATATTGAACAGATTCATTAGTATTATTGTGCGTGTAATATTTCTGTAATAACAATAAAATATGTATTAGGTACTTTTATGATTTTTTAATTACAATATTTAATGAAGTATTCAGTTCACCCATGTGGAACAGGTTATTTATAGATTTAGTATTTCATATCATATTATTACTATTCGCACCAAGAATTAATAATATTTTCATAATATTTTAATTTTTAATATAAATATACTAATATATATGTATAAAACTTAAAATATTGAGTCGCACTTTAATTAAATTTTGAATTATACTTTATTGCTTTTGATATTATAAACTTGAATATGTTAATAGAAATGGAAAAAAATACCGGCAATTCGATAACAAAAGTATTATTTGGGAAAAATCATATATATATATATATATATATATATATACACCTATATATATATATAATTTATACAATTTAAAGGAATAGTTATAATTTTTATGTATATACACAACATATAAATCGAATAACGAATTTATGCATGTGAAAAAATAAGTATTTTATTAACGAATTAATTTATATTTTGTCTATACGATTAAAAAACTATATGTATTCATTATTTTTTCGAGAGAAATTTAATAACTAAAAAAATATTCCATGATAAAAATTTCTTTTAGTTATTTTGGACATAAAATAACAGTGGTTATACACGAAAATGTTTGTATTTTATTAAATTATTATTTCAATTTTATTTATAAAAAATAAGTTTGTGGTTTAACTAGATGCAAATATAAAATAACCAAATATTTTAATAGCGATACTTTTGATTTTGAACTTATTATTGTCGGTATTTTTGTTCAACAATATTCAAGGAAATAAAATAATATGTTTTTGGTTTATGGTTTTTAAAATAAACAACTTGAGTGATATAAGATTAGCTAATATCTAAATGTTGATAAAATATATCTTTTGATAACATTATGCAAATAATAAAATATATATATATATATATATATATATATATAAATATAGTATAAATATCAAATGTATACTTTAAAAATGTCTCAATTATTATATTGGTGTGCCGTTTCGTCAAGCGGGGGGGGGGGGACACGCACACCCCATTTCAGGAAGACATGTTGGCAAAATTAAATGTAGTCGGAAATTATCATTATTATAGTTGGTAAATTTAAGACCTGTAGTTCGATCGAAAAATTGATGGAAAAGTGTATGACCTTTCAATGGTAAATTAATGAATAAACTTTTGGTTTGTAAAATCACAGAAAAATGTTAATGATGATTTTTGTTTAAATGTATATTTAAATTTTTCTTCTGGACAGCTCTGGGTAATATACCTATTATTATTTTAACAATATTTAGGTTATTTGTAAATTATAAGTACTATTGTCATATATGCTGGATATAATTATACCTACATCTTTAGATACGTACGTGTTCATATATGATATTTATAATACTTTTGTATGTGTTAATGAAACGAACGGCTGTTATATTAGGTAAAGATATATATATATATATATATATCCAATTGTTTAAACGACACTAAAAACAATGTCACATCAATATAAACAAAATTTAGAAATTAAGATAAGACCAAGGTTATAAAAAATTATTAATACTCTTTTTTTTCTGTTCAGAAAGTACAGTCACATTACCATATACTCAATTTCAGATGGTATCGTGGAAAGAATATATGTACAATGGAATATATATGGCTCTTAGGATGTAACGTACGATGCATATTTTGGGTACATTTCTCATATGGAAACTTACCATATAGTCCGGGTTGTCACAAATGTTGAGCCCACATAAAATTATTTTAAATTATTCATTCATTAATTAATATTGTTATTTAAGCGCCCTATGGTATATTATATACTAATTGCATTTTATGTACACCTGTTCATTTCTTTTTATTTAAAATAATATATTCTATACATTATTTTATTACGTTTCCTTTCGATATTTAAATAGAAGGTATATCTACCATGTTTTATATTCAACGAATATCTAAAGAGCTGGTCGTAACTTGGAGGTAACAACGCATATATTAAATTTCCTTTTAATATTTTACAAAACATTTTCTATCAATTTAATCACAAAAATAATAAAAAACACTGCGGGGTACCCCAGTGGGAAAAGTGTCATTGTATGACGTTGATCGGTGCCCTTATGGTTAAAAATTCATAACAAATTACTAAATTCGGAACCAGGGATCGAAATGCAAACCCTCGTGATCTAATCAAACACCTTTAAATTAATATACCTTTAATTAATAATCACAATTAAATAACCTAACCTAACCAATGTTTTAAAGTTGTATTATTTTTATAATTTTAGATTCTGAGCGTAGCGAGTAAGCTTATGGTTTTACAATAATGTTTATTTTTTATTTTTCATTTTTTTTTTATTTTTCTGTAAACACTTTTTCTACCAGAAGGAGTGCTCCGATCTTTACACTCATACCCGGTTTCCGGTAGCAAATTGCATCTAGTTGGTACTTTTAAGAAGTCATTTTTCGATTTTCATAATAGTTTTTTAATGCGTAAGCAAAAACTACCAAAAAATTACGAAAAATACGATTTTGTAAAATCGAGAATTTT